>DWKW01001744.1:0-12049 GCA_018250115.1 Doberes anticus | reverse complement strand
AGATCATACGTGGATGCGCTGCTACTCCCGAGGACTAAATTGGCATGCCTCCATCTAAAATAAATTCATATAAGTTTAGTTACAACGCGGACGAAGTCGCTGGCGTCATCTAGTAAACTATAAGTGTGCCAAATTTCACACACTTCCAACCGCGCAATTTTCGTAAAAAGGGGTACAAAGTTTTTGCTTCACGTATTAATATATAGATAATCAGTGTTCTTCCTTCTCAGATGTGAGAATAATAAAAATAAATAATCAGTTAACATTGTTCAAATAGAAATCCATTAATACAGCCGGAAATAGTATGGGTAATTATACCAACGCTTATTAGACGTAACGAACGTAACATTTCTTGTGTCGATTGTAATTGAAAAGACGTAATAGCATTCGTATTATTTCAAGGTGACTCATTGGTGTTCATTCCAAATACTTTATGGGAATCAATCCACTTAGCGAAATTAAATTTGGTTTCTCTCGTGTGATCCGATTGATATAAAAAGTGATCCGGTACCGTTACCCTCGCCTAACACCTCGTTACGAAATTTAATCACTTCTCACGCTTAATGATCCATTCATCGTATCAATTTAGTAGCGAATACGGTTTGTATGTAGATAATACAATCGGTTCGCGGTGCCAAAACACATGTTAATAAACCGGCTATCAAACAATCTCAACACCGAATTAATTTCACTTTCGATTATGTTTTAATGAATAGAGAGGTCAGGCACGCCAGTAAACTTTCGCCCGGGGCTAGTTATGTTATCAAATATTACGCATGCGAATAAACTATTTACTGATGTTACAACATGATTAGGTAGGTACTAACATCGTTTTGTTTTTCTGATAGTCCTTTGACTTTGTTCTTGGGTTAATGTGACTTCAGATAAAAAAATAAGGTTCATAAGTCGAACCTTGGTTTAGGTATGGTGATGATTTTATGCGTTGCATATGACAGCGAATACTACAGAGGGCTCCTATATCTACTGACCTACTACACCGATTTTGTTCGAACTTACTGCAAAGTTACGTCAAAAGCTCGCATGTAGTGGCCGCACCGCTAGATTTCTATTTCACCTACATGTGTCTGCCGTAAAGCAGTAGTGTGTTTCAGTTTAAAGAGTGCGGTTAGGTAAAATACACTGAACGGAAAATTCTAACTTAGTCCTCATAGTATCAAAGCATACACGTCCGACCTCATATAGGACTACGGTCTTATTTCGGAGGTTGCATGTAGATGTCCATGGGCAACTGACCACTTAACATCAGATGGCCTGCAAGACCTTTTGCTGTTCAGTTAATATTAGAACATTAAATGAAACTAAACTGTGAGAGAGTCATTCATATCTATTCATGAGTTTGCGTGATTGGGAAACAAACATAGACATATATTTTTTTTATAATTATGTATGTTCTGACATTACCTTTAAATAGGTATCAGATTTTTAGATTACATATAGATTAGATTAAATACCAGAAGTTCTTCAGCTTGCCTTCTCGGGATTATCTTCATTAATTTCTTTCTTTCTTGTTTCAGGTGAGTGACTTACGTAGGTATGTACATATTACGTTTAATGCTTAAGAATTATGCATGCCATTCGATGTTAAGCGGACCCTCAAAAATTAACATAAGTTACACCTTTCCCTGAATAGGATAATCTTACTACTCGTATTGGTTGGTACGCCTCACGTCTATGTAAAGCCATACCCTACACCATAGACCGAAATATAGCAGTAAGAGCAGTGCTGCTTCACAGCAGGAGTACGTGCAGCGGTAGTGCCGCCGGTTCCGATACGTGGTAAGAAGACTATCATGTGGCATTTACACTTGCCGCCAATTTGTTTAACACGATAAAAGCGAGTACTGTTCAAATAATTTACTAATAAGTATCGAGTAGGTACTATGTAGTCTTGAGTATTAGCTATCCAAAATAATCTCTCTAAATATACATATAATTAAGGAGTAGCACGTAAGCATGCAAGCACCTGAGTATAAGAGGTCACTGCAGCCCATGGACACCGATATTCAACCACAAATTGTCGATATTCTGTCTAAGGTTGTACATAGATGTGTTGCTGCTAATCTGAAGAAATAAGTTTGGCACGATTCATGTACAGTGTAGTCTGTCTGACTAAACCCTTCAAATTAAACAACGACCCGGATGGGGCCGTGGTCAACGTGCGGTCTGCCGTTCAGAGGGTCCTGAGTTCGATTCCCAGTAGGGCAGAAATTTAAATGATAAATTTAGATTTTTGTACCTGGTGTGGGTGTTTGTGTGCTCGTTTCTGTGTGTATCCATGGCACCCACGACACAGGTTAAATCCTTCTGTGGGGCTATGAGTGTGAGACGTTATTTATTATTAAATATAATAATAAAACAGAGTAGTGCGACCACTGTTCCTTTACGTTAGACATAATTTTGTGGATGTCCATGGGCTACAGAGACCACTTAACATCAGGTGGCCTGCATGCTCGTTTGTTGTTCTGTTAATATAATGTTGCAGGCGAGCTTTCTATATAAGGCTCACCACCATCAAAATTCTCAGTACACTTATCTTGTAATGTTGCCAGCTAGTGACAAAAAATATCAGATTGTTAGTGACATGACCCAGGCGCTAACTAACCTTTAATTTTTAGTATGTGCGGCAATGCGGAGTTAATAAATAGTGTAATACAGGACGCATTCCAACATACTTGGAAGTAGCATCCACCTACGACCTCCGATATATAACAATATATGTAACTCCGATATATAACTATATATATACTATATAACTGATATATAACTATGTATGTACCTTATTCAACAAATAAATAAATGATTGATTGATTGATTGATACGGTCCTATTTGAGGTCGGGTGTGAACGTCGGTGTGTTGCAGCGATCACTTCAGATTAGGTGGTGGTGGTGGTGGTTTGCATTTTAGATTGCTATTCCGTAATCGAAAAAAAAAATCTATCCACTGTCACTTAACTACATGACACTCAATACCTCAACAAGCCAACGGCCCTCATTAGTTCATAATTTTCAAATTAACTGATAAATACACGATCGAATCGTTAATGTTTGCATAATTGCTTATGAATCGAAAGTCACGATTTTGGGATTAAGAATTTCTTTTGAAAAAATTAACCGTCATTCTCATCAATAGACGCAGTTCCCATGAATAGCGAAATAAGATTGACAGCAAGGTCAGGCACGGGGCACTTAAAATTAGCGTTTCGACACAATAGTGGCAAAATTACTTTCACTTAAATGCACTCTTTGTTAATAGTCGCTCATTAGATAAAATACTCGTATATTACTGTCAAAAATTAAAGGCCAACTGGCTTTATCTTAATTTTTGGTTTCGTTCCTTAAAAAATAAATGCTTAGATACGGATTTCGCTACTTCAATGCTTTCAATGCTTACGTAAAATTTACTTATGTAGTAGCTTAATGGTTAAGAATTCCGACCTCAAACTCCGGTTTTTCGGGGATCGAATCCCATCCCATCTCTGATTTTTATAGTTATGTGGAAATTAATTATCACTTACTTTAACGCCGAAGAATAACAAAACTGCATCCCTGATGGTTCTCCTAATGCTATCAAACGCATGTGAAATCTGCCAATCCGCACTTGGCCACCGTGGTGGACCTAAGTCCAAGTAAATACCGTACCTACATAAGATCATAAAGCAAATAAACAAAAATACCCAAAAAAAATATAAACAAATGACGCAAAGTATAAAGCTGAGAGACGCAATTTTTATATTAACGGGATAGCAAACTTTCCGTTAAATGCTTACGGCAGTCTACGGACATCAGTATCCAACATCTAACATGCTTCTTATGTGTAGCAGTAGAGGAGGAGGAAGAGAAGATTAGCACACGTTCCTGGGGAGTATCGAATTTAGAATGCCTCCTGTAGAGTGTACTCTGTGTAATCTTTCAAACCTAACAACTGCGCTCACACTACTTTACAGTAGGTAATAGATGCAGCGATGGTGCCGCCGCAGGCGACATTTCGGCATAACACTCTAGCAACTTATTTATAGCACCATAGCTTATTATAAGAGCAAACTGCTTGCTGTTAGACACAAATTCATATATCTTTATAACGTAAAACATGTTTTGAATATGGAATTCTTTCCCCTCCGAGATAATTTACACACTGTTCTGATAACACACATAACGAGGGCGTTCGCAGTTTACTGAGAGCGAAAATGAGCACTACCAACACTGAACCGAACCACCTAATTAACATACTTCTATGCGCTTTCTATTGCAATAAGTAATGTTCTTATCGCAGTGAAACCTCAAAGATACAATGAATAGATATCATTATGATCCTGAATTATACAAAAATGTCATAAAATCGATTGATGAAATCGGTTCGACGACACAGGAACATAGACAATATTCTCTCCCGAAAAGTCTATATTGAGGTTAGTGAAGAAACTTTTAAAGATATTTAAGAAACTCATCACAATATGAATTTCCCCTTTTGACTCCGAACTCGTCTAATCACCTGTCATGCCTATGAGTTATGTACAAATAAGTCTCGGTGTTTAAAGAGACGCGTGTATAGTAATTATTAAAAACTACTCAATCATACACGTTATGATTGTTACCGCTCGAGGGTATACTATAATTATTCGATAGATTCATCTGCTTACTAAGAGACTACTATAGTCAAAATTAAGATTAAGATTCTATCTTAGTAGCTCGCTTCTTACTCGCAGCATCTTCAACGCATTCAAAACTTCTGTTCCTTCACTGAAAATTTGAATTTTTAGAGTATTGCCAAAGTTCTTTTTCACAAGTCCAGTAATCACTTACAGGGATTTATTGAAGGAAATAAAATAATTCTGAGTCGCAAAATAATCAATGTATGTTGTGTATATAATTTAATTCTGTCTCAATAATTTATATCTGTTCTTGTTTTTAATTACCTAAACTATCACAGATTTTTACTACTCGGAATAGGATTCCCTTCGTGTAGGAAAATAACAAATTTACTTAATGTATTGGAGGCCAAAATGAGTGCCAGAATTTAAAATGACAAATATTGTTACATTTTTTTTTTAAATCTATTCGTTAAAATGAGTTAGCGAGGTTTAAGCGATAAAATAGTTCCTCGCACGTCGTGTGCAACTTGTCGATCAGTAACATAGTTATAAAGGCCTGCTCAATGAAGCGATTATGAAGATATCTCTCTGTAGGAAAAACGTGTTCGCATCGGAATCTTTTCTTTAATCGGCTGCCTTTTTAAATTTATTTTAAGCACGCTTACATTGTATCATCAACCCATTATGGACCCACTACTGAACACGGGTCTCCTCTCAGAGATCACAAGGTTCAAATCCTAGTTCACCACGCTGGCCCAGTAGATTAGCGGACTTCACATGACTTTGTGAATAATATAAAGAACTGTCAGGGCATGCAGGTCTCATCAAGTTGTTTTCCTTCGCCGTTAAAGCGAATAATTATTATTTTTTATTATACGCACATCATTTGGAAATAATTTTCAATAATAATTTCGAGAAATAATAGAGTTGCGTGCCGGAAATTAAACCTCAACAAAACAGAACGCTAAGTGGAGGTTCTTAACCCCTATGTCACTAAATATAATATTAAGTGCGAATAGGGTCTTTGAAAAGTTTTAGGAAAATATCTCAAATTGTTCATTATACCAAAATACATTTGCTATTTGATTAATTATTTGTGAATATATTTAGTCTCTTTGTAAATATGCATCAAAGTTTAAATCAATGACAAACCCGCCGAAACGCTACTTGCAAATCACGTAATGTCATGACGTCACCTGCTTGTAAACAAACTTTTAGTTGTGTAATCGTAGTTTAGTTATAGATAATTACTAATTTACGTTACTTTTTTTTTTACTCATAGCCCCACAGTAGGATTTAACTTGTGTCGTGAGTGCCATGGACTCACAATCACACAAACACCCAGACCAGGTACAGAAATCTAAATTCATCATTCAAATTTCTGCCCCGCTGGGAATCGAACAAGTTACTGTCAACGAGTAGGTGGTCAAACAAGTGAATTAACAATTCATCAATAATTTTTTTATGAAAATCAAAAATATTTTTAAAAAAATGTATAGGCTGAATCAATTCGAAAAATTGTTTACTGTTAAGGTAACAACAGTTACATCTATATTTTCACTGTAGTCAAAAACCCTATTTAAATTAGCTTGCTCTGTATTTATCAATCTGGATACGTTTGGATATAAAGTTAGAATGCATTTAAAATCTGTGAAAGCAGCAAATATCTTTTTATAATAGAATTCTCTATCTTATTACCACGTCTAGCAATGTATCCTCAATATGGTACATATTTTACGATGATATTGAAAACATGTAAATACCGGCTTTAAATTTCAGCAAATAGCTGTCAATATGGAATGTTGCCGAGTGTAGGAAGCGTACCGTGTGTAGTAAAACGAATATCCACATTTCGGATATACATTAAATAAGCAATACTATTGCAAACACCGTAAAATATTTAGTTTATTGGCTACATGCCGTAATGCAGTATTGATTTAATACACTTTCTACAATTAAATCCTTTGTTTCGCTTTCATAGTAACCAATATTTGTTTATGTCTCCATAAATCTGATTGCCGATTCGAATGTTTACGATACTGCTATAGTTACTTTTTATTTGCTTTCGTAAACTTATTGTTGTATAAACTGTGGTATGTTTTATTACGAATTATAAACTTCCATTAAATGCATTACTAATTAGCAATAAGAAATTTACGCTTGTCGACATGATATGATTCGAAAAGGAAACGAAGGATTATAACACCGACTTACAGTTTCCTAGTAAGATAGAACTCTTACTAACATATAAAAAATCCTCGAGATGTGAGCTAGTATTTTAACATTTAGAAACTGTATGTCCTAATAGGGTGGACAGTCCCGTAAGGGCTTACCTCATTGGGTGTTATCTATATCGTACTGACTACGAGTAAGACAAGGATGCAACCGTTATTCAACGAACGTTACATGTCTTAAAGCGTAACTGTTATATCAGATTTCTCTTATAAACTGTTACTTATCTTAAGCGGCGTTTTCACTGTACCACGCAGCAATTATTTTTATCTAAAGAAAGGTTCGATCAGAATTGTTAAGTTTGTGTTATCAAAATAAAAATAAGCGCGTAAATAATGGCAACACCGAAATCTGAAAGACAGATTTGACTTTTTTTTTTGGTACGGTTGTTCATAACATTATATATACATAAACATTACACCATAAAAGATATACCGACAGTGAAAAACAAATGTTTAAACAAGATATATTTTTCTTTACTAAAACGGCAAAATTATAAGGCATCAATCGATATTTTTTTCAAATTTTACCACGGTACTTTTAAAAAATGTGATTACACTTCCGTGTTGTTAAATTTATATCCAATAAACATATATGTATTTATTTTTTTAAATATAATGTCGAAATCCAAAAGTGCGACTTTCCTTAATAATCATAAATGTTTTCTCTAAAACCGAATAGCCGATATCTGATCGAACATCTGCCTGTGCAAGTACTTGACTATTGAATATTTCGTTGGCTTTGATCAAAAATCTTCGTTATTTTGATACCAACCGAGCATGTCATAAAAAACCACTTGTTTTTTAGTTGTGTAATAGTCGGTGTTATTAATGCACCGCTTTTCAAAAAATACTACTTCACTATTTAAAATGATGAGTCTAAATACAGCTTAATTTATAAAGGTCCATTCGCGTATGCCGCCACGATTGTACCGGATATACGCAGTTTGATAAAAACTTGTTTTAGCAAAAGATAACTAATAGACAGTTATACTATGTTTATCGAATAGATTGTTTTATTGATACTAACTGTAAACTTTATTTTGAGTTGACTGCTTCCTGTTTAATTTTACGTGTCTCTTTTAAAACGTATCACTTTCCATCGGCTTATTAGGAAGACAAAATCATTGATGGGAATAAACATTTTACAAAAATGTTATTTCCATATGTCGTTCTCGGGTATACGAGAAATACAAAATTTATTATACATACATTGCACCGAAACACAAAACAATAATAAAACTATTTTTTACTGCCCGATAATTTAATTAGTTATGAATAAATTAAAAGTTTATCATATATTGAAAAGTAGGTATTTTAGTAATATTATATATAGTTAAGTAATTTTTCTAAGACAACAAAGTCCCATGGATAATTTTAACTGATAATGTACCATGGTCTGTCACGGTGCTTCTACCCTATTGTTTATTCGTGCGTTCAGTGAAATGTTTCAAATATATAACGGTACAAACAATTCGTTGATCACAAGCGTAACGTATTTATTCAAAGAATCTATTCGTCAATTGATTTTTCATAGTTTACGTAATCCCAGCACGGTACAATAGTAAGGTAGCAGAGTTTATAGAATAATAAAAGCGTCCCTTGAAACTTTCACGGTGCCTTTAACCTATCTGTTTATTCGTGCATTTAGAGTACAGTTGCGCAGATTATCGTACAAAACAAAATTGGTTCCGCTAGTCCTGTTCATTGATAGCGTTAACGAGCCTACTGACGAGGAAAATGTTTGCCCGTTTGTTAGCAAATGTCAAGTGAAATTTTGCGTCCGAGCGTAATGAAAGGGAAGTAAGATAAACAGATACTTGTTCGTACAATAAAGCTTCGTAAATATTTGTTTCGTATATCTCCGGAGGGTTGAGTTTATAATCCCGGAAACTTATCATTTCTCTAAATTATGTGCTCATAAGAAATTAATAATCACTTGCTTTAGCTGTGTAGAAAAAGTTCGTTCTAAGGAAACTTGCATGCCTGAAGAGTTTTCCATAATGTTCTCAATGGCAAGTGAAGTCTGCCAATTAGCAATGGGCATGCGTGGTGGATTATGACCTAAGAATCTTTTATCTCTGAGATAAAGCCCGTGCACAGCAGCACCTTTGAATTTGAAATAGATTTGACTAAAAATATGAATACTGATCGTAGGCGAGACGATAAACCATATCCGGTTAGTGAAATATACTAAACCATCGTTTAGGGTAAATATCGCGAGACGGTTTTCATGTCCTTTTTTAGCCAGGAGCAAAACGTGATTCATTTGGCCTAGAGCTTCAGAATTTTTTGTTTTATTTTTCTAATGTCATGATGTTGTTGGCCCTACTGGCCTTAACGTCTTTACCGAGCTTTTTGTGGGTAGCCGGAGGGGCTCACCCAGACTTACAGTGAGGGGAGGAGAGAGATTTTTTATTCCAATGTTCAGCTATTTTATAGTTAAAATGGACAGGTATACGGGCCCATTTGATGTTAAGTTCACCTGATGGCCTAAACGTTTTCAGTTTTAATTTTCCAAATTGAAATCATTTCATTCTGGTACTGCTGTTTTTCGGTTTAAAGAGTTTGGTTAGTCAGACTATACTAGACAGGAGGCATTCCAACTTAGCAGCAAGAGATCCACGTACGACCTCAGTAGGACGACCGTTGAGGTTTGAGGTGGAAGCCTATGGACTGCAGTTAGCAATTAACATCAAGTGGCCTGCATGCTCGTTTGCTAACCCGTCAATATTAAAAAAAAAATTGACAAAAAAACAAAATTTAAGAGTTTCGCGTTACATCATTATCTCAACTGTCAAAAGTTTGTAGACCCCTGTCGAGAAATCTACTTTTCGCTACAGTTTCATTTATACAACTTTTCACTTACACAACAGCTGCGAATTGATTAACGTGTAAATTATAATCAGTTCCACTACTCCTGTTAAATAGAAAATAATGTTTTTAAGAGTCATTTGAAATGTCAGTTTAATCCATTGAGGAGTTCAATTATAACATCAAAATTTAACCACTGCTCAATCGTAAAAATTCACCGGAGTTTCATGGAGTACCTACTGTGATTAGTGTAGTGTGTACTACCTTTTAAAGGACTAAAAATAAAAAGTCTTACGCAAACTTTGTGTTGCCGGCTGACAGCAAGTTAGTAATATGCAACGACAAAGTAAAAGGACAGACAATTAATAGTAGGGGCCTGACAAGAGAAAAACAGTAAAAGCGACGCATATAAATGCATCGCTTTTACATTCGATAATGACACATTTTATTTAAATTTCATCGATGGTACAGTCTTATTCCGAAGGTTATGCTCTAGGACGGTGCTAATGCCACACCTATTTTTTCTGATAGGCTGAGTTCGGGCTTAAAGAGTATTCTGGTGACAGCTTTTTTTATGTTAAATCCTTTGCAGTAAAAAATGACAATCAGCGATTGGCTTGCGTGTAGGCAATTTACGGGTTGAGGGTGAAAGTGGTGATTCTACACTTTGTCGTAACACGTTTTTTCCGCTTCTAGCAATTTTATAAATACATTCAATGCTAGAAACAATGTTACAACATTAATCATGGAACAAGTCTGAGAACCTGTGGATCGCAGACCTAGACTGGTTTCCGCGCTATGCCATAATTTGTGCGCGTCCGGCATACAACCGACATCGCACCTCAATCATACGTTCAAGGCCATCTGTTATAAAACTGTTGCGTAACGCTATCTCCAATATATTCAATACTAGCTTGTACCAGCGACGACGTCCAAGTCAGTTTGGAATTTTAAAAAAACGTGTATTTTGTTATGAAATGAGTCCCGCGACCTCGTCCACGTGGATTTATAAACGTATGTAATATGTACAATAGTTCAACTGTAATATCGTTATCATTATATTATCGTTATATTAGCTGAATGAAGTTTCACCTTAATTCACGTTAAATTTCACTAGTTAATTTCTGTTACTGGTATTGAAAAAGCCTCTCCTCACAAACAAAATTGTGTTTCTGTGACACAATTTTTTCGTGCGTATACAAATGCACACAATTGCATTTAAAGTCTGTGTTATTGCGAATTGCATAACGCCTTCCGTAATACATTTGAAACATTTTTCTTCAAAGAGAAATTTCTTTACCGCTTCATCAAAAGGAAACCAAATTGACTTAGCAAAAAATATAATAGCCATCTATAATAAGAGCGTAGTTTTATTGAAAGGAATCGTAACCTTTGTATAGTTGATTTAATACGTTATTTGTATGATGTAGGTATTAGTATTACTTGCTTAGCGTACTTTTAACGCTAACATAACATCTTACTGAAGGCTGATTAATATCCATAACAATAAAATTAAATAACAATATTTTAGTCTTTTGTTACCAGCTGCAAACTTTTTCACTGGTTTGTATTTTCATTTATTTTAAAAAGTGTATGCATTGAAACTTCTATTAGAAACATTTCTTCGTTCTCGAAACTCACGAGTTAGTTTCGAAGAGAAGTTGCCGCTATGCGAAAAGTAATAAACGTCTGTGCAGCGTTGAGTAAATTTCAAATATTTGCAAGTGTAAAACGTGGTTCAAACTGCGAATTGAGTTTATTGTGGAAATGCCTAGATTTAAAGAAAAGAATTACATAATTTTTTCCAAAGCATTATTTTAAAATATGGCAGCTTTTAATTTATTAATTTAATAATTTCTCTCTCTCTCTCTTTCTAGTGCCAACGATAGCCTATTTATCAAAACTCCAACTCCCGCATGGAAATTGTATGCTTGAGAGTACAAAATCGTATCAATTTATATTACGTGTATATAATATGTGCATGTATTTATGAATATAAGTAAATTGTATATAATAATAACCGCTTAATGGTTAAGAACCTCGCTCCCACTCCGGTGGATCGAGGTTCAAATCCCGGCACGCACCTCTATTTCTTGAAATAGTCTAAATTTTCGAAATTATGTGCTTATTTTAAATTAACTGTCACTCGTTTTAACACACACGTCGTGAAGAAACCTGCATGCCTGAGAGATCTCTTTGAGAATATGTCAAATCCACCAGTCCACACTAGGAAAGCGTGGTGGGCTATGGCCTAAACTATCTCATCTCTGAAAAGAGGACCCGTGCCGAGTAGTGGGACAATAATGACGACCCGTATGGCGCCGTGGTCAACGTGCGGACTGCCGTTCGGAGGGTCTTGGGTTCGATTCCCAGCGGGGCAGAAATTTGAATGAT
>DWKW01001743.1:0-12054 GCA_018250115.1 Doberes anticus | reverse complement strand
TGGCACCGACGACACAGGTTAAATCCTACTGTGGGGCTATGAGTGTGAGACGTTAAGTAGTAGGTATCACAGTAACGTCATAATACCACTAGATGAATCAAAATTAAAGAAACAATTTCGATTTGTAGGAATTGATATAACAACATACTGCATGGTGTATGGTGCATCAGAAGTAGCAATGCATTCACTTAGCATAACAAGTACTTCAGACAGGACTTCTGACCTTTTTGAGGTTGAATGTGGCCATGGGCCGTAGTGACCACGAAACATCAGGCGGCTTGCATATTCGTTTGCCACTTCTTTAATGTAAAAAAAGTAACTAGAATTTATTTCGATTTTTTAGTTATTTTTCATAAATTGAAGCCAGGAGGAGGCTTTACTTTATATGTAGAGGCACACTCATAGTCGCGTGACGTTAGCATTAATAAGATACCGTCTTCTGAAAGATACGCTCCCATTAAGCAGTAATCCTCGGTTATTATCGTTAGTAAATAGTCGGTAAAGCGTGGCGAAGCAGCTTATAGGCTTATACTATTGCAATTTTATAAGCCGCTCATAACCACATACTATAATCATCAACCCATTCCTGTCCCACTGCTGGGACCTTGTCTCCTCTTAGATTTAAGAAAGGTTTGGGCCATTACCACACGCCAAGGACATGCTCCAAAAACTTTATGGGTAACTTCAGGCGTATAGGCTTCCTCGTGAAGTTTTACTACGCCGCAAAGCAAGCAATAAATTAGTCTCTAATGCCTACGCAAGTAACTTAGTAAAAAAAGAGATGCATACTGAGATTGGGATCCGGACATGCCAGAGCGGAAAACCGATCTCAAACCACTCGGTCACTCGGATTTTTCACACGGATTTTTTTTGCAGGTTTTTTACAGGTACTAGGTTGACCACGAACGGTTTCTCCCATAGAGTAACGTGGACCGATGTCAAGACCATAAGACCTCATTTGACAGAAGAAAGTCCGGTTCTCACTAGGGAGATATAAAATATGTTAATGCAGTTATCTACAAAAACTTTTATATATATACATGTATATAGGTTCAATATATTGTCACGATTGTATATCTCTTTATATAAAGTATATACTGAGCGAGCAATATTGCGGTTCAATCTTGATCCTGGGGATTCCGAGGCGTCCAGTAATGCGATTCTACAAATTTATGAGTTAATAGCGCAGTGTGCAAGTGGTTCTGTTGGCGAACCACGTCTGCTCGGTCTGCTTTCTGCGACACGACTCTTAGAAATCGAGTATGTAAAAATGCTGTTCTGATAGATATCGCAGTAAACTATTGCATTTACTATCTACATAGTAACATAATATTGTTTCTTCGTTTTGTGAGTTTAATCAGTAAGATTAATTGTAAATTTATGTAAATTTTATATATATTTTATTTTTATGCATTGCTGTACCACTCCTAGCACCTTATCAAGGTTTATATGGTTACTCTCAAAGTGATAATATGTCACATTTTATCATTTGTTTACGAATAAATTTAAATCCGTCTATCACCGTAGGGAGGAATAGCCGTCTGTAACTGGGGGATAAAGAAACATCGTATACAGGTTTAAAAAAAGTTTTAAGTTACTATTTAGTAAGAAATGCGCTTCTGAAGTCGTATAAAGTGTGCTTTATCCCCAACTTTTCAGCTATGGGGTGGTCAATTGTGCAAAAGTTTTAAAAACGTATTAAGTAGAACATAAAAAAAGCTCGATAAAAATTTATTTGAATAAGATAATATGTTGGGTTGTTTTTTAAATATAAAAAACTTTCATTTCCACGCTTTTTTAGCTTAGTGACAGAAATAACTTTGTTTTTCATAGCGCCTAGACACAACCTTGTTATATAATTTTTTTTATACAAACTTGATTTTGCAGCCAATAAAATTAATAAATTGCATTGCATTGATACAAAATATTTGACTCTCGACTTCGGACCACTTCACTGTGCTCCAGATACGTACTGAAGCATTTTTTAAATAAATGAAAAATTTTGGGTTTTTATCGTCTCATACTCAGCGTCTCATACTCTAGATTATCTATCTACCATAACTTCCGGCGTCATTTCTCATACATAACGAATAAGTTCAGAGAACGAATTTTAAAATAAGAAAAATGATTAGTGACTACAAAAAGTTAGTCTGCGTTCTGTCGGCTGGCTCTGCTCCAAAATCTGTTAAAAGAAATAATGCACATATACTCGTACTTACAGGCAGGGTTCGTGAGACGGAGCAGTCTATGATAACTACTCCTTGATCTGCCTACCCAGACAATGGAAATGCACCAAGCTCATGATCTCATTAAGTATTATGTACTTACATAATAAAATTACTCGTGTAAACGTGAGATTTACATTATTTTTTACTTTTACATTACATTATTTAAATTACATTTTTTAAATTTCAGTTTTCAAATTTCTATGCATTTATAATTTCAGATATATTAAGTTTAGTAATATTCTAATGCAATGTTACATTTTAAAATTTTAAACCCGAACAAGAAATTGTGTGGTTAGGCAAACTACCCAGGATGTAGTCCAACTTAGACCTTAGGAGTGGCAACGCATCCAGGTACGACCTCACATATGTAGGACTTCAGACCTATTTGAGGTTACAATAAGCTCGTTTGATACGCCTTCAGGTAAAGGGAAAATTATGGCGTTCTAATATTTATATGTAATGAAAAGTTATCATAATATCTGTTGGTTGTCGAGCCTTTTGAATTAGGATCGGCTGCCGCATCACCATCGCCTGCTTTTGTCGTAAAGTTTGTAGAGTATTGTTATAAAAGCCACAATGACACCGAAGGCATTCGAGCTTAGGCTTCTGGAGTTGCAATTTAAGTCTTCAATGTTCATCGGCTGCAGAGGCTTGCGTGCTCAATTGCTTCTCTTTAAAAAAAAAATCAAACTTTAAATTGATTTCATACCTGAATAGCGTTCTCGGTGAAATTTTTCAACATATTGTATAAGAGGAATAACTTTTATAACCACTGATTTGAAATGAACATATTTATTCGAATGACTGACTTGTCATTCCGTCCGATTACGATAAGCGTTCATGCGTCCGAGTTAATCAGTCGGAGTGCGCGCTCGTTTTCCACCTCATATCTCATTAAAAATAACCTATTTTGAATATCTGCAATCATTTCCAACTGCTAGGATCTATTTCGCGACTGGGAAAGAATTGGGGTATTCCAGTGGCGCCGCATGATGCGTAGCTTCTCTCAGAAACGAGAAAGTTTAGGCAACCACGCTGGCCAAGTACTGATTGGCGGACTTCCCGTACCTTTCAGAAAGTTATGGAGAACTCTCAGGCATGTACGTTTCCTCAAAATGTTTTAGTGGTAATTACAGGTGGCGGTAAAAGCAAGTAGTATCCTTAGCAAAAACTAGTAACCTATGCTACGACATTAGGGTATTCAAAACCACGCTGCATCAAATGTAATCCGTGCCAAATAGTAGAGATACATACGTGTCAGGAGACACGTGACGTAAGGTCACGGAGAAAGTTTCACCATCAAACCATTTCTGAGTCACTGTAAGCCAAGAGCTACGGATTGGTGGACTTCACATGCCTTTAGGAACATAATGAAAAACTTTTAGTCGAACAGGTTCCCTCAAATTGTCCTGTTTCAGCACAAACGCAAATGATAGGTAATTCCTACGCACATATGTAACTTCGCAAAATTATAGGGTGCATACTTGGAATCGAACACGATGGAGCGGGAAGTCGATTTATCTTCAGTTTCTAGTGAAAGTTTAACGACTGTTATCTAACGCTAACAACCGGTATTCGGTATTCGGATCTGTACGCAAATTGTTGATTAATAAATGCCAGCGGCTCAGGCCTATGACCCTTGAAACTATAATGAACATTTAAATTAAATTTATCGCTGTTTCATTCGAAACGGATTTCTATCATATCCGGGAGTACGACGTTCCGTGCCTTGATTAAAATATAAATTACGAACTGTTGCACCCGCCTGCCTCGCGCTTGTCATAAGCACGTCGGAATTTTATAACCGCAAAGAAAGCTTTATGAGCTTGCACAGAGACTATAAGATGGATTCACTCGAGGCTTTGATAATATATTTATAGAAATCGCTTTCAGAGTACGTTAATACTCGTATATAAGGTGAAAATAGAGAGATGGTAAAGAAATAAATTATTAGGTGGTTTTCTCTTAGAGGATTGTATGAGTTCTACAAGTGAAATATCTCCTTAGTTAGGTCCATTGCCAAGTACATTTCGTGAATCCTAGGGCCGCTTAATAACTCACAGAATTAACGCCACCTGGTGGGTAATCGTTAATCCGCGTGTCTAGCAACTTACTGTGGGCGTAAACTCGCTAAGATACAGTTAAAATTTCGAGACTTCCCGCCGACACAGCGCTAAGTACTGGTCTGTTCCTAATAAAATCCAAGAGCCCGAGGAAAGAATCTCAACATCCATTGATCTCTAATCCAAAACGTAAAACGTAGCTTTTAATTTTTTTTCGACATTTGTCTTTGAAAGTAATTTGAAGAATGAGAACTGACTAAGTATTCTTTCATCTGTCGGGATTCAATTTTTCGTACACAGGTCGTTTAAAATGGGTTAAACTAACATACATTGCCTGTTCTAAATTCGCGGAAGTTGCAGCCAAAGCCAATATAAATAAAAAAAATATGCAATATAGCTAAGCTCCGAGTGTTAGTTTCAGTAGAAATAAATGTTTATGTGACAGGCGAAAATATTGCTTATTGGTATTGGCGAAAATACAATCATGTTTAAGAATTGGATAGCAATCCTTGTGCTACCATGGAATATTAAGTACTGATTACAATCGATGAACATTTTTACCTCATCTCAAATGTTTAAGCTTTTTGTTATATTTTAAAACTAAGAGATATATAATAAGTATAATAACAAGAGATGGTGGTAGAGTCGACCTTAGATAAGACTTTGGTCCTAGTTGAGGTTTGATGTGGATGTCTATAGGTTGCAGTGACCACTTAACATCAGGTGGGCAGCATGCTCGTTTGCTATTCCGTTTGAATAAAAAGAAAAAGAATAAATATATATGGATATAGTAACGCTTCATCCTCATAGCCCCACATTAGGATTCCCTGTGTCGTGGCCGTCATGGACACACACAGAAAAACGCATACAAACACCTAAACCAGGTACTAATATCTAAATTCGTCATTCAAATTTCAACCCTACTGAGAATCGAACCCGTGACCCACCGGAAGGCAGACCGCAAGTTGACCACGGCTTCACATGGGTCAGGTACTGATCATCTTGCTTTGGCAGCCTCGATAATTTTTTAACTTCTTTTTGAAGAATTCATGTCCTAATCGTAACAGTAGACCGTCTTTCGTATACGGGTCTCTGTACTTTAAATCCATACTCTTTTACGTATATTTTGTTGTAAAATAAAGAACAGTTTTTTTTTCATTATAGGTATTGTTAAATGAGCTGTACTACTCCGCTATTTCAGGAACAGAAAGGAACACTCATCTACAGTAAGTGTTATTGTCTGACTAGTGATTGTTACATACAAATATTCGAACAATGCTCGACTACCAAAACAATAACAAAAACAACAACTTTACTTCGGTGACACGTGAGATTGCATCTTTTCAGGATTTGAACATCGTCAACCTGTAATCTGTAAGCTACCATGTACCACAGATATAGACTTGACAGTGCTCAAGTAGTAAATAAATAAACTTCTTTATTAAAATAAGTAGCAAACGAGTATGCAAATCACGTGATGTTGTGAGTTCAGTGATAGCGCCGCCACGGACTCTACTATCATAACAAACTAACCATCCATTTAAAAATAATTCTCTATTGTTAAAATGAATTAATAGGAGAGTTTGCAAAGAACACTGTGCTCTAATGCCGACTAGTTATGAAGTTACATAATTTAAATAATTAAACAACGTGACTTACGCTACTTAGTGACGTATCAGTACTAGTATTTAGTAGCATAATGAAATGTCTGTATAATAAAATATCGTAGACAAAACATCCTTTGAGTAAGAAATACGTATATATATACTGAGATTGAATCAATGCGATCTACAATCCACTTGATTACAAATTAAGATAAATAGTGCAACTTTCATCATCATCAACCCATTATTGTCCCACTACTGAGCACGGAGCTCCTCTCAGAGATAGAGATGAGTGTGATTAGGACTTGGTCCACCACGCTGGCCAAGTGCGGCTTGAAGGATTTCACATGCCTTTCAGAACATTATGATGAACGAGAGTTCACTGAGAGAGTACCTGAGAAGGCATACAGGTTTAATAACGTTGTTTTCCTTCGCTGTTAAAGCGAGTGATAACATAATACGTTATTTATTATACGAGTACGTACATAATTGAGAAATAATTATAATAATGATTTCGATAAATCAGAGGTGAATACCGTGATTTGAACCCCGCCTTGCGAGCAGTCGAGATTCTCAACCTCTAGGCTATCACAACTTTAGAATTTAATGTGGCTTACACACAAAATATCAGTTCTACGAGAATCTTTTTTCCATTTATATCACTCAAACCTGCATAATTCAGCCTGTTCGAATATAACTTGCTTGCATATCGTAAATATCGTGTATTTTATGCTGTAAAATATGCATGAAGAATTACACAGTTACAGTTTTACGACAAAACCAAAAACCAATTGTAGATGGCTGAGTACGATATTCAGTTTGCTCTCGTTAAACAATTCTACCCATTGCCACCTCAATCTGCTTATTTTGAGAGTTCGTTTGAGAATATCGGTGATCCCCGTACAGAGATTTCCGACGTATAAAATACTGTCCAAGAACCCTCGTATTACTAAATAAACCACTGCAAACCACTGTTAATATGACATTTGATTTTATTTCTAATCTTTTTTTTGGCACACTAATATAATTATAAGCTTCTAATTGGGCATAATTTAAATGTTATTATTCATTAAGTATTTTATGTTACCTCCACGTGTAATGTGTATGGGTGATTTGATATAGGTGCAAACGAGAATGCAGGGCCACCTGATTTCAATTGGTCTCTGCAGCCCATGGACATCCACACCTGAGGTTGTGTGTGGAGGCGTTGCTGCTCCTGAGGACTACGTTGGAATGCCTCTCGCCCAGTGTCGTCTGCCTAACTACACCCTTCAATCTGAAACACAGCAGTTCTCACACTGCTGTTTTACGGCAGAAACAGGTGCAGAAGTGATGCCGCCGCAAGCGAGCCTCCGACATAAGACTACCACTATCAGATTTATTTTAAATTGTATCGGTGTACAGTTTGTCAGTGTAACAATGTTAAAAAACGCTTTTGTCAGGATAACGTTTATTAACAATATAATATAAGCTAAAAGATTTGAGCGGCAAAGCCTATTCGGTCGAAACGGGTTCTGATTTATATGGGATGTGATTATTGGCATTTCCCTTTTCCAATTTGAAATCATTAAGGGCTTAGGTGGCAAATTTTGGGAGGATTTAATTCGATATACTCGTATCCTTAGCCCAGCCCTATTATGGGTTACGTACTTTGTAAATGTTTTAAGTCTCGAGTTTAACACTTTACTCCAAATTATTCAATTCTACATAACATAAAATTTTACGAGTATAATTAATATTGATATTATTGTAATTCCTTTTGTGTTTAATATATTTGGTGCCGACGGTGACCAACATACATACATTCAACATACATTCATCTACACAAATTTTCGCATTTATCACATAGATAGGACTTGCTTTTACTCGGTACTTCATCATCGCGGTTTTGTTATCATCTACATAATAGATCCTAATAGATATTAAGATAGAGCCTTTTTTCAAACCCACTGGATCCGAATTATTAAGCAAAAACCTTCATACAGGTTATAGAGAAAACCTAAACACAAAACATCGCGTTTTTAGATATGCTGGTTACAGATGTACGTAAAGTTCACTTAGCCGGTCGGTTTTTCTTTTCGTTAAGGAAAACGAATACAAAGAAAGCGATAAAATATTGAGCAACCCGTATTTTTTGGACAGCATTTACAAAAAGTGTAACTTTTTGTATTAAATGAGTTACAAATGAACATGAAATGTACGTGCAGCCGATGTACACTCACATCCAATGTCAAATAGGTGCGAACTCTTATCAGGGGTACGAGTACGTCGACGCGTAGCTACTGGTAAGGGCAAAGTCTCCAGTCCAGTGTGGGTGTCCGGTATAACCTAACCTTATTACACTGATCAAACCGAAACACTACAGTGCGAGCACTGCTACAGCTTTACGGCAGAAATAGGCGCCGATAATCTATTCCATGATCGGATATAGCATATCTGGTTTCAGCAAGACTGTTGATTGCCTACCGTTTAATACCGTTCAATAAGGCCAATATCTTAAGCGGATATGATCGTACTCGTCGCAGACACGTCTATCAACTCCCGGCCCAAGATACACATCCGCCTAGCTATCAAACGAACGTATCTTAAAATACAAGCTCTAGTTCATTATGCTCCTATATCTAGATATTGTTCAAGAGTAACTTGATTTAATTGATCTCAATCTTAATCTTATTTTTATATGATCAGAATAGCAAACGAGCATTCAGGACACCTGATGCTAAATGGTCACTGCAACCCATGGATATTCAGATCAAATCTCAACAAGGGCGGAAATCCTATCTGAGATTGTATATGCAAGCGCTGTTATTCCTGAAGAGTAACTTGAAATGCATACTGTCAGAGTGTATAAACCGAAACACAGCAGTTCTCACACTGCTGCTTCGGTCGGTCGGTCGATTGCGTGATGCTACGTCAAATTTGTTTTTATAATTCAAGAAAATTTAATTGAACAATGTGCCTTATCTATGAATCTATGTTCATTTCATATCAGACTGACACACAGTGTAGCGTGGCCGGCTTTATTTAGCTAGTATGATGTATTTTAAAAAAACAAGTTATTTCTCAAAAAAAATATGGAATTATTTATTTTTGAGTTGCGGTTGAATGAATTATGGGTGATAGTCTAGATAGTTTAGAATCTTGACCTCTCGACCCAGTGAGTCGGGATTACAATCTAGACACGCATTTCTAATTTCTCGAAATTATATGCATATTAGAAATTAGTGACGGAAAACATCGTGCGGTAACCGGCACGCCTAAGAGTTTTCCATAACGTGCTCAAAGGTATGTTAAGTCCGTCAATCAGCACTTGCCCAGCATCGTAGACCGTGGCCTACACCCTCTCAACTCTGATAGGAGACCCGATCTCAGCAGAGATAATAGATGGAATAATGGATAAACCCACAATACACTCAATGGTTTCTACGTAAAACTCGAGTATAATTTTTATACAGAAATTTCTTTACCTTAAGTAAATTCCATAAGATTTATTATCCCTCTTACACGCACATAATTATACGATTTCCATGTAATTCAGAAGGTAACAAGTATGAACACATTTAACAGAATCCTGGCAAATAATCGTACGGATGATGTTCGTTGTTTCGTAGACGGGCTTGGATGCCGAAGAAAAAATACATTAGAGCTTTCGAAGTACATTCGACAACCCACACTTCGGAGCCATTAACGTATAATGTCGACACGTTACTTACATCACAAGGCAATTACGATCTGTCGATACGAAATTCGGAAAGTGTATATACCTATAAAAGCCAAAATAAGACCGGATCTGAAAAATATGGAATATTTTTCGTTCGGCGAATAGGTGACGACCAAGCAAGCTGACCTAAGTTAAATAAATTACGAGTACAGGCATGTGAAGAAGCGTATTTTTTTTTTAATATTGTGAACCTGACAAATAGACAGACGGGTCACCTGACGGTAAGTGGTCACCGTCGCCTATGGACACTAGCAACTCCAGGGGTATCGCCAGTGCGTTGCCGGCCGGAGGTTTTTTAGCGCCTTTCTTGAAGAATCTTATGTCATACTTATGGCACCCCGGAAATGCCTCAGCAAGGAAGATTGTTCCATAACTTACTCGTACGTAGTAAAAAAGAGCGCCCAAATTTATTTCATCATCATCAACTCCCTGTGAGAGTTCCTGTCCCATCTCCACAGTGCACCACGGATTGCCAATTGCAGATTGGCGGTTTTCATATCTTTTAAATCCTTACAAAGAACTCTCGGACCAGTAAGTTCCCTCACGACGTTTTCCTTCATAGTTACAGCAAGTA
The DNA here is from genome assembly GCA_018250115.1 of Doberes anticus. Classification (NCBI taxonomy): domain Eukaryota; kingdom Metazoa; phylum Arthropoda; class Insecta; order Lepidoptera; family Hesperiidae; genus Doberes; species Doberes anticus. Next base: position 1,864 of record DWKW01001743.1, on the reverse strand, counting down.
TTAATATAATTAATTAACAAGACGCACATTACCTCAAGAAGGGTGGTATTGATTCGTACCCCAGAACACTCGAGCCAGACGTCGAATTTTTACCGCGAGATTATTACAGCTCTCATAAATTTAAAAAAATTGCCGACTAGATATTGACATATAATATTTAATTATAAAGTAAGACAGATAAACCTACAATTTTAACAAGCTTATTGTAAGGTGTTTGAAGTTTTGAGACAGTGTAAATTTACTTTATGTGATCCGTTAGCGATTTTTGTATGTGAAATTATTTAGTTCAGGACAATTCTCATGGAATGAGTTGTAGTAATACTTTTTAAATAATTTTTAGTTTCGGTTTGTTTTCTACATCCAAACCAATTCATTAAAGTTTATTTGTAAGTCTAAAGTACTCCGACAAAGTCGTGTATAGCAAAGATACTCTTACTTTATTACATATCGTGTTATCTCGTAGCTAAAAGAAATAAAATGTACCCGATGACATTCAAACTTCCAATAACATACTTACGATGATAAACATTTTAGATCAAAATAATCTTCATATACAAACCATTTCTTTTTATAAGTTTATCATAAATTATTACCGTCAGTTAAGACGTTTTAGTTCTCGTAGCCAAGTCAACAATGTTAAAAGTACAATATTTCTGCCCCAACCTTCTTTCTAAGTTGTGAACATCATTAAAATTACAGTTACCAAACGAAAGAGCAGTGTTAAAGAACAGTGGACTTTTTGAGTTTTTGTTATAAATATCCCAACCATCCAACAAACATTGAATATGAACAGTGATTTAATGGTGGTAGAGTCTTACGTCGAAGGCTCGCCTGCGGCGGCATCACCGTTGCACCTATTTCTGCCGTAAAGCAGCAGTGTGAGATCTGCTGTGTTTCGGTTTGAAGGGTGTGGTTAGGCAGAAGACACTGGACAGGAGACATTCCAACTTAGTCCTCAGGTGTAGCAACGCATCCACAAACAACCTCAGATGTGGATGTCCATGGGCTGCAGATACCACTTAACATCAGGTGAAGTGCCTGCTCGTTTGCTATTTTCTTAATGTAAAAAAATAAAAGTGAACGCATAGTTTTATTGTTTGTTATATAACGTGAACTGAAATATTCTGAAGGGTTACGTTCTCACGGAACCGATAAAGATGTGGAAGCGATAAGATGGAGTTTGGGCGAACGCAAAAAGTTTTTCCCGAAAGTTTCATACCGTTTCTCTTTCGTGTGTTATTTAATAATTCAAGGTTGTGGTTAAGGCCGCGAAGTTCGTTACTTGATTCGCTTAATCAAACACAAACGGGCAGTTAATCTTACTTCTTACTCTGTCATTATAAGCTTATGACTTGCTGAAATCTTGTCATAGGCACGAAATTCTTCTTTATATAAATATAAAGTTTTGTAAAAATGTAAAGATTTGGTTGAAACTTGGCAAACAGACGGTAACATCCTCGGTAAACATCCTCGATTAACAAGTCGGATTTTATAACATACAAAACATACAAAAATCTGCTGACTTGATAAAAAATAAAATTTTGAACACAGAGAAACTATGGCCTGAATTAACTAGATGGTGGTAGAGTCTTATGTGGATGGCTCGCCTACGGCGACACCAAAACCGGAGCTCCTTTTTCTGCCGTGAAAAGGCGAGGTATTGCAACTTAGCCCTCAGGAGTAGCAACGCATCCACTTACAATCTCAGATAGGACCGTTATGGTTGAGGTTTCACTTTACTTAACATCAGGTGATCTGCACGCCAACCGGCTTATATAAAAAAACGCTCTCTTTTCATTCATGTCATCATTCAGAGAAGAAACTTAACAACCACGAATATTGGATGTTCACTGTAACAATTAAA
>DWKW01001742.1:0-12056 GCA_018250115.1 Doberes anticus | reverse complement strand
CACACGTTGGGTTACATTGTCGAAATTTTCACGCAGATTCCTATTTTTTCTCGTATTAAATATAGCCTATGTTCATCGGGGATAATGTAGGATTCTAATGGTAAAAGAATTTGCGAAAACGGTCCAGTAGTTTCGGAGCCTATTCAATACAAAGAAACAATCAAATGTTTCCTCTTTATAATATTAGTATAGATTACACACACTACGACAGTCGCACAAAGTAGAGTCGCCAATGAAATTTTTTACGTCAGATTGACCGAATGATAAATCAATTGTAAATTTTGTGCCATTTCCAATATTCCCTCTTCAATAGTCTGTTTCATATCTTTATGAATTATGATCAAATTTCGACCAATTGGCGATCACTATTATGAATAGATTATTCTATTTTTCGTCCACAGGCAGAACAACAAGCTCAATACGCTGCGGACCGCAGTGGTTATCACGGCCCAGTGGCGGTCACCACCAGCAACGACAACGGCGACCAATCTCACATATCAAATTTCGGCTTGGGACAGAGAACTATCGAGCTTAATGCTCAGGTAAAATTGAAATCTAAAATTTAACATCGAAATTCCTCAATTCCACTGAAAAAGCTCTGGATATATCCTCCATCGGGCTGGCTATACAGGGATAGTACCTAATGTCATTAATAATAGTGAGATGGATGGATGATGAGGTCAGCAGATGGAAAAAAAATCAACAAATTCTTTTAAATGATTATCACTTACTTTAACGGCGATCGAAAACACCACGAGGAAACCTGCATGCCTAAGAGTTCTCTGTAACGTTCTCAAAGGCATGTGAAGTTCGTTAATCAGCACTTGGCCTTCGTAAATACTCTCGTCAGGAGGAGGATGATGAGTGAATTAATTATCTAAAAATACATAGAATGAAGTATACTGCCTCATTGGCACTGCCGTTGTATCACACTATATACCGGTATTCTGGATTCGAAATTCAAAACATTTATTTCATCATTTTTATATGGTCTCAATACACACATTTAATGAACGTCATCAGTTCATAAATTTCTTCGTTCATCGGCTTTGGACATCCTTTACACCAGGGTATGGTTGACAGTCCACGAATCCGTACTTGGCCCGCGTGGTCGTGCCAAGCAGTGGAACAATAATGGGCTAATGATGATGGTGATGGTTGACTGGGAGAAAAAGGCTTGCGCAAAAAACTCTTGGCACCCTTTCAATTAAGTTCAGTTGTGGATCTGAAGCATCGATATTTCGATGTGACCGCTGTCCGTATTGACTTTAATCTTATTTTTTTGTTTATAGGCACTGTCTCAACAATATCGACATATTCAAGTATCCAACGAAACTCAGATCCAGTCAAACAACGTAGACCAAGGAAACTCTGCCCAAACTCCAGTTGAAATATATCTTCTACAACAGCAGTTCTCCTCGCCGTCTGATCAGAATCAATTACAACAAGGGTCGAACGTACCAGCAAATGTCATACAGTATAGTTCTATTCCTAATTTTTATTATAATAATAACTTACCTACACCAACCCAGTACCGTGTTAATACGAATTATGCCATCCACCACAATGACGAGTACCGAAATTCCGAAACAAACAACGAACATCGAACGAAAACAGATAGCTCGACGCCTCTTCATTCTAAAGAGGTCACTACAGAGCAACATGCAAACGTACTATCACCACCTGCAGTTCAAGTATTCAAAAATCATAACTGCCACAACGACAACTCTGCTTCGGAAAATGTTCGTAAAGAACGAGTGAATGAAATGAAGAAATCAACCAATCTCTTCGTGGAATTACCAACATACGAAGTGCGTAATATTAATGGAAACTTTGGAATAAAGGACGCACCTAAAAGACCGTTGACTTATAGAGGATCAGTAAATTTCAAAGTAGAGTCACCAAGAAGTAATGCTAGAAACGAAAGATACTTTTACACTACAATCGAGCCTTTTACCACACCAAACCCCACCATAGAAGATCAAGGTATTTCTAGACTAGTGGCTTCAACTCAAGATCTGATATCTAATGAAGATTTATTAAGAATCAACCACGCGGCTGAGAAAGCTGCCACTCTTTATAACGATGATATAATCAAACCAAGACCGAGATACAATACAAGACCACAACAGAATTTTTATGATTCCAATCATGAGGCAAGTACACCAAGGAGCAGAATCCTGGTTAAAGCTAAAATAGGAAATATAGTAGACTCTGAAATAGAACATACGGCTACTAACAATGCTAAGGAACAAAATGCGCAGACCCATCCCAATGAATACAGATTCATTTCCCCTATAGTTGTACAAGAGCCTAGTTACGGTACATATAAAGAACAAATTGTCAATAATCTTGTGTCAACTATGGTTCCATACATAGACAACGGTTATGAGATTGTGGGCGTCAGGAACAGTTTAGATGAAAATGTTACAGATCCTGATTCTAAAGATAATAATAATGAATTCGTCGAAGTAACGCCCCGGCCTCTAGGACAGAAATATTTAGCACCTATTACAGTTGCTTTAAGACTTTATAATGCAAATAACAGCGACGTTTTAAATACAGCTAGAGATGCTGAAACATCCGATAGTGAAATAGTATCAGATACTGTAGAAAATCCGAAAAGAGAAAGAACTATTGTTGAAATACAAAAGTCCATTCCACTAGGAATAACCCATATCAATGACGTAGAAGTACACGAGTATTTGGACGAAGGAAGAAGTAATCACAATAGTCCATTGGATTTGGCGAAATCATTGTACAGTAAGTACATGCAAGCGCTGGAATCTTCTAAACGCATACAAAATAATATGAACGAAATATTGTATAAATACGGCACAATGAAAACTTACGAAAATTCGGACGAGGAAGGACGTAGCAATGAAAACCAAGATTCGAAAGACTCTTTGGAACCCAGTGAGAATATACAAAGTGAGACAGTAGTAGACATAAAACAAAATGATGAGAATTCTAGTAACGAGCGTAAAGAATTTATCAATTATTACAACGCGTACGGGTCAGACAATCAACATTTAATCCAGCCCATTATTATAGAGAAAGAAGTCCCCATAACAAAGTTTGTCGACCGTTATATCGAAAAACAAGTGCCATATCCCGAGCCAGTGGAAGTAGTGAAGCAAGTACCAGTAGACAGACCAGTACCATTTCCAGTGCCTTACGAGAAAATTGTTGAGAAGCCTGTCGAAGTCACTAAATACGTCGATAAACCGTATCCAGTCGAGGTTCCTCAACCTTACCCAGTTGAAGTACCTTATCCAATCGAGCATAGGATCTACGTGGACAGACCCGTACACATACCGTATCCCGTCGAAAAAGTTGTAGAGAAACAAGTAGTTCAACACATACCGGTACCAACGCCAGTTGCGGTACCTATTGGGATACATGTTCCGGTGGAACACAAAGTTCTGTATCCAGTACGAGTTGAAACTCCTGTAGCAGTCCCGGTGACGGTAGAAAAACCAGTAACAGTAGAAAAGGTTATTCATAAAGAAGTGCCCGTTCCCTATCCAGTCGAAAAGCAAGTGCCTTATCCAGTACCGTACGAGACTAAAGTAGCTGTACCGTATCCAGTCGAAAGAAGGGTACCTGTGCCCGTCGAGAAGATTGTGGAGAAGCCAGTAACAATAACAAAAGTTGTCGATAGGCCTGTTCACATAAAAGTTGCCGTGCCTCAACCTTATCCAGTCGCCGTACACGTGCCCAGACCGTATCCAGTGGACAGAATCATCGAGAAGAAAGTTCCTTATCCGGTAGACCGGATTGTGGAACGAAAAGTGCCAGTTCAAGTTCCATATCCCGTTCAGACTGTCGTGGAAAAAATTGTGGAGAAACCCGTCGTTGTTACTAAGTATGTCGATAAGCCGTACCCGGTAGAGAAGAAAGTGCCCTATCCCGTAGAGAAGATCGTCGAAAGAAAAGTTCCCTATCCCGTCCAAGTGCCCGTTGAGGTGAAAGTTCCTTATGCCGTTGAGAAAATAGTTGGGAAACACGTGCCATATGTCGTTGAGAAATCAATAGAAAAACCATTTTTTTACAATTACGCGGGAAATCAGGGAGCCAGTCCATCACAAAACATCGCGCAGTACCTAAAGTATACACCAGATACGCAGAAGCAAGGAAATCCAGCCACAAACATCCAAGAACAGATACAGAAGAATGCGCAACAAAAGGCTTACGCTGCCCAGTACTACCAGTATTTAAAGGACAAGCAACAGAAGATAGCGCCGGTCCTCACAACGCAGTGGGGGAATCAGTACGCGACGTCGTATCAATTCCTGAACAATTCCTACGAGAACAGAAACCAAGAACAGAAAAATGTGCCCAATTTGGCCAACTACATAAATTATCTGACGAACGCGCAAAACTACTACGGTCCGCCGCCAGTGAATAGTAATAATGACTTCTGGGAGAGGAACAAAAATTATCTCGTCGAATTAAAGCTCAGAAGGACAGACCGAATGCCAAAAGTAGCGAACTTGCGGATAGAATACGGTGGTTTCAAACCACCGCTAGTACCGAGCACAGAAGTAGATTTAGATGGGCTACCTGTGAATAAGGAAGGGCAATCATAATACAAAATTGTGCGGTGAGGAGATTACTTCACTCTGAATATTGCACCATAGCGATCTAATTGATGCGACTTCGTTATTTAGACCTGTAATTTTAAAATCCTGAGAAATTACTTTGTTTTCTCGGAATAAGAATCTGACTATTTGTGTTATCCAAGACCTTCGCTTTGTTCCAAATTTCATTGTAATCCGTAGGGTCGTTTATAAAGTGTAACTTTTTTGCGATATTTAGGATTTATTATAATAAATGCTGTTATAATATTATAAATGTTGGACGTTAAGTTTTAACTTTTTAAAAGTTAATTTCAACATTTGAATTAATTCTATAAGAATGTTTAAACATATGGTTTAACATTCTTACAGTTTAATATATTTAAAGCTATTAAACCTTGTTTAATATCTTTAAAGTTTCGAAATCTAGTGATACCCTCTGTGTATGATTTGTTCGTTTATGTTTTTTTTTAAATATCAATTAAATGAAAATAATTACGGGGCTCTTGTTCAAAAAAATTATTTCTATATGTGACTGAATCATTTATTGCATTAGTGTATGAAAATATCTATAGATATACGAAAATATCTGGTAATTGATAATTGTGTCAATATTGTTATGGAAGTTAATTTAAATAGCCTGTGGTTACAAATAGTGTAAGCTTAAATTAAAAAAAAAAACAAACAAAACCATGAATTGTGTTATCTTACTTTTAACTAGCATAAATCGCTTATGTCAAAACTAGAAAAAACAAAAATTTCACCTATGATATACTTATTCAATGTTTTAGAGATATTTTTATGTATTTCTATAAGAACAATGCCGCGAAATAAAATGCAAAATGACAAAGGAATAGTTATGATGTTTTATAGTCATAGATTTAAATCGTTAACTTATTTTACATTAAGATACCCGCTTCGCAGATAAATATGTCCGCAATTATTATGCGTATTAGATATTTCTGGATGCTTTCTAAACCTAGGCTTAAAATTTTAAGCTTTAATAATCGATGTAAGAGTGATTTTGTGACATGAATAATTGTAAATATTTGAGACATATATATTAAATAAACATTAAAAGATTTTGTCCCTTTTATTTTTCTCCCGTTAATTACATTTGCCAAACTCATGTACAGTCAAGGCCAGCGTATTTTTTGAAAAAAAATAATTCAATACTCTACAGTCGCCGTGGTCAATAAATTCCGTATCCTCCTCTACACTTGTCCTGTGAACACAGCATGCTTGGTGTGTGGATGCTGATGCACCTTCTTGAAAATAATCCTGGCGGCGCCGATGACGGGAAAGACACAAGCTATAGAAAAATCACGTGACCTAACGTACGAAATTTAAATTGATAGCAAATGATCTTACGACAACTGCCATATCATAGATCGCTTCCTCACAGCGTCAGTGTTTTAATGAATGGAAACATGCTTATGAGTGTTAAGCTCGATTTTATTCATGAGTAGGATCATGCTCGAACATTTTCTGAACAAAACTCAGTCTGATTTATACATTTTTTTATATGAATAGAATAGCAACCGAGCATGCAAAACACCTGATGTTAAGTGGCCATTGCAGTCCATGGACATCGATATCAAACCTCAACTAGGGCGAAAGTCCTATCTGATGTGGTATGTGGATGCGTTGCTACTCCTGAGGATTCTTAATACGTCCTGTCTGGTGTCTTCTGCCTACACCCTTCGCACCGAAACACAGCAGTTGCTGCACTGTTGCTTTACGGTAGAAATAATTGCAGCAGTGGTGCCGCCGCAGACAAGCCTTCGACATGAGACTACTAACATCAAAGAAGCGAGTTCGACGTTCGTTCGATCAAACCTTACGATCTAATGAATGGTTGTTTAAAAAAAATGCACTTTATGGAATTAAAAATAAATTTTATTTCCAGTTGAATTCTCACAAAACGCCGAACCACACGTCAACCTTAGAGGCTATGGTCGACTTCTAAAGTATACAATAAAACAAAGCTCATATATATATAACTACAGTATGTAAACGTTATTGTGTATCTCGGCTTCGCTTGTCGCGTTTATTGAATTTCACTTTTAATCAAACACATTTAGAATTACTCAAGATAGTTCGTTTATGTAAAATTTATCCAGCTTTTTGTAACTAATTAATTATTAAAGTATTTAAACATAAAAGAACTAATACATGAAAGTAAAAAATAAATTATAATGAGGGTAATTTAATTAAAGTATGAAGGGTAGATTCGTAAAATGTAGTTTTGAATTTTATATCGTATATGTCATAACGCGACTACATCAGCCGAAATGTCAGATTTGTGATTTCCTGTAAAAGTACGCTACACTTAATTAGATTATAGAAAAAAGACTCGATCGCCGCGCGGCTCTCAACATACATACATACAATCCTATCTTAATATGTATACCTAATAAGTATGCGAAACATCACACACAAATCTTGACAAAAAAAAAACAAAGAAAAAAAAAACAACTCAAAAGCATCACACACAAATCACAAAAAAGTTCATTTATTACAAACTGATTAACGGATGTAACGTTACAGAGATATAACATAGTGTAATGTAATGTAATAATAGAATACAATTTGCAATTTGAAACGATAATTAACGTTATTGCTATACAACTACAAAGTTCATAATACTTTGATCACAATTTTACATGTCTAACAATTTTTTTTGTATATAATTATTTTATATTTAACTCGATTGTAATAAAGAAATCGTTATAACTAAAATTATATGCCTTTTCGCCGGTTTGATAACTTACTTGTCTGGGTTCAAATCCCAATGCGTCTATAATTATCATAATGATAATTAAGTGGGTAATGGTCGTATTGAGTTTTTCCGAGTGAGTAAATCCGTATTGGTTAATAATCTGGATCTCAGGCTCTGACGAGTCGGGGATCGAATGCCGCGATTCGTTTAATTTTTCAAAATTATTTACTTATTAGAAGTAAATCGTCGCGTGTTCTAACAGTTTTCGAAAATAACGTCAGGAATCCTGCATGCCTGACAGTTTTCCGAAATATTCCTTAAGGCATGTGAAGTCCGCCAACCAATTTTGATACAGCGTGGTGGACTGGGGTGTAAGTGGGGTTGAGGGGGCGTTAAGGGGGGTATGTGGGTTAATTATGATGTTAGTAAAAGAAACTTATTATCATTTACCTTTCGGTAATGAAAAACAGGATGGTGAAATCTGCATGCCCGAATAGCCCGTAATTACCCTCACCGTTTGATTTTATTCGTCGCCAACAAATCTTTGATAACATTAGAAAAAACTTTGAAATGTAAATGTACTTCATTTATTATGGTGCATCAATACGACTTTTTTTTGTCATTTTGCTACTGGCCATCACAGCTTCACCGAGCTTTTTGTGAGGAGCCGGAGGGGCTCACCTGAACTTATAGTGAGAGGGGGAGGGGTGGGAGTGAGACACAGCGTCTGGCTGGAAACCGCGACTAATATTCTATTTTATGCCAATAATATAGATATGGATCTGTAAACAACGGCGCTGGTTATCTGTGACGTCATCTGCGTATCGAACGCTATAAGTGAATAGGCAATACTGCCTCGATATTCTGTCTGAAATTAAGCGATAGCGTAGTGGTTAAAAAAGTCGACCTCCCGCTCCAGTGAGTCGGGATTCAAATCCCAGCACGTACTTCTAATTTTTCAAATACTCCATATCGTTCTCAAAGGTACGTGAAGTCCGCCAATCTTTACTTGGCAAGCGTGTGGACTACACCCTAAACCCTTTGAGAGGAGACCCGTGCCCAGCAGTGGGACAGCAATGGGATAGTGACTACGATGACAAAGTCTTAGCTCGGCTGCTACTCTCTGCAGACGATACTTAGAACAGATTTGCTAAAGTGAGACTGATAAAAACATAAACACGAGGGTAGGAGTCACTTTGTCTCATCGTCTACCTTCATTTTAAACAAAAAACCTAAAATAATTCGCCGTGGTCGCCCGTCACATTTAGCGATAATTACCAGTTCTAAAAAAAACTGCAGTATCCGTCAGCGTAATTCTCTCTCGTGTAGTTACTAGAGGAGATAAAAGCATATAATTTTAGTCAAACCGATATCTAAACCATTCACTTATTGACAACGCTTAACTCAACCCGCGGTGTTATTAAAGCACAATTTGACACTTTCTAATTCAGCCTTACAATTAGAAAGGGACAACTGCAGTGAGTGACCGCGAAACGCATATTCGTATGTATATTTTAACAATCTTATTGAACAGCTCGATCTTATTAGGCGTTTACATATCTTTTTTCACATTAAAGTACCCAATAGCAAACGAGCACGCATGCAACGACATCTACATTCAACGTCAAACAGAACCGAAGTCTCTGCACGTATCAGATCAACATTCGAAATACGATACCGTCCAAAACGGTATTATTTTCGAATGGAGAAGCCCTCGAGTACATAGACTAGGGTTTTCCTGTCGAAACTTTTTCCATTAGTAATCATACAATTTGTCGTAGAGCCCGTCCGCAAAGAATACCAGTGATTAAGAAATTTGAGTACGATAGAGAACGACAATATTATTCAGAATTATTGTGAAATGCTGCAAATGAACAACAAAACTATACAAAAATGTACAATATGTTCTATACGTAAATGTTTATAAAGCGATGTTCTATTCCATTATGAAAATCCATAACTTAATTTATTATATCTTTAATTCATGTATGTCATAACATATAAACGCCTAATGTGAACGAGCCCTTAGCTCAGGATCGGTAGTGTCACTGGCAACACTGGTTTCTTATAAATTTTCTAATAGGTGTTATTAAACTATCGAATGATAATGATAAAAAATAAAACCAAAACCTTTTTTTTTCATATATTTACTACAATAATATTAAACTTGTGTATTTAATTTCCAAACAAATATAAGAACAATGTTGCCAAGAAACTCTGAAAAAAGACAGCACATCTTTAAAAAAAAATTACATTTCTTTCCTTCGTTTTAAAACAATGATATAATCCATAATTTGACACATCCACAATACATTTTTTACAATCTAAGTTTTTAACAATCCCTTATATAAAATTACCTAGTTACTTATACGACAAAAGTAAAACAATCACCTGCCAATAATAATCAGAAAGAAATAAAATCATGAAAACAATCGAAAAATTTTGACAGTAGCTGTCAAATGAAAAACAAGTGTCAGTTTAAAAAACATAGTTCCAAAATGATAAACGTGATTTGAAAATAAAGTTATTCAGATGGCTGTCTTTTTACCCCTGAACATAAGCCGGGATTACACTACGAAACTTTGACGTATACAACATATTGTTCCAGCTATCATTCCAAAATATTTCCTAACTTCGTCATTGCCATGACAGACATATTGCCACAAAATATGAATGAGTGTACTTATGTGAGAGCTTCAGAATTTATAAATTGTATGAATAAGTATAATTAAAATTACAAGTACAAAGTAATATTAAAATCTGCATTCATTTTAAACATTTTATTTATTAAAGAAGTAACAACCGATCTTGCAGATCATTTGATGTCGCAGTCACAACAGCCCATGGATATCCACATCCAACTTCAGATAGGTCAGAAGTCTTATTAATTTATCCTAAATTAGAATACTAAATTAGTTACCTTCGTGTTCACAGGCAAGACAAAAATAAGAGTAGGTTCCTTGACAAAGCCATATAACCAAAGTATACGTTAAATCGATTGCAATTCCTTATTAGTTTCCTTTCCTGGTTCAGACTAAAACTTGGGCATTTCGAAGCATCGCCGATATTCGCATGACCACTTATCGGAATTTCCATCATGTCTATAATAAAAAAAATCTAGAGTGCATTCATGTGACACCACCGCAGGCGAGCGTTCGACGACTCTATCAAAGTTATTTGAGCTTTCGCTATATAAACAGTCGCTATGATATTAACAGCCGCTTTCACAGCCTTGGAATCTATCTTTTTGAACAAACATCATATTTTCGTGAAAGTTTAAAAACAGTGAAAGTGTCATCCAATTAGTTGTACGCAAATGTTTTCATAGTATAAACCCGACATAAAGAAATCTAAACAGTGGATACAGTGATAATACATCGATAAAATAATCGAAAAGGAGATATAAATCGCTATCTACAACAGCCGAGTTGTTATCGATTCGCAACATTCGATATCTGTCATTAGAATTGGAAACAAATTACGATTAACACTAAGCTAACTTGTATGTTGAGCGCAAACTCACTTTGTACATTATTACACATTATCAAGATACGTAAAGTAATTATAGTTTAAGCGATAGCACAAAGAGGCGGTCCGACGATGTGACGACGCGCAAACGATAAACGAATGTCTTTTAAAAACGATCAACGAAGCTAATTGTGAAGCATGCACATCCATGTATTATTTAAAAACAAAATTTAAAACATTAAAACGATATCCGCACAATCACACCGCCCGACCCAAACTTATCTACAACATACAAATAAAAAATAAAATAATTAAAAAACCGTGAAGGAGACGATAGTAAAATTGTATTATAATATTATTATCATTACATTTACTTTATTATTTATTCATTTATATTATACAAAATAAACGAGGCGTTCAATATTGAGAGCGGTTCGTATAGTAAATTTAACTAAATATTTATTCGGTTTGCATCACTCCGTATCCTTTTCCGCCGTCTATTGGCACATCTCGACTCACTATTCGCTCGCCCCAAGAACTTATTATTACTATTATAGATTATTAAAAATGTAAGTCTTAACGAATTCATTACAGTTAAGCAACGCTAATTTAATCCGCCTTAAAACATACAGCGCCCCGCTAACCTGTAGTAGGTTTTTGAAACACGAAGTGGCAACACTACTCAATGTACGGGAATGCCCGAGCCGAAATATTTACAATACAAGTGAGAGTTGAAATCAAAAAGTTACGAGCTAGATAAATACGTTTATTCGTGATTAAAAGTATGAAAAATTGTAATCCATAATTTACCTCGCCCTGTACGTACAGAGCTTTTAAAAAACTTCGTATCCATAATATGCATTTATTTCGCTTAGATAAACTTAAAAGTATTCAATTTTTATACAGATTAAATATGTACCTACATAAAACCGCCGTTACATTTGCGCCCCGAAGCGAGATAGGACTGGCGTTTGGATATTTTTTGGATCAGTGTTGCTACACGCTAAGGCAAAACTTTCATAACGGTAGAATTTATAATTCGTAACCGCAGTAAACGCGGCGTGAAATTTTGTAAAAATAAAACTAATCGAATACGCAATCGATTAAAACGTACACTAGAAGTGTTCCGTACGAATTAATGTTTCCTACACTACATTTACTACGGTTACATGAATTGTACTTTGGTCGTCGTTCAAAAGTCGAATAGTTCGGGTGGGGGGATCGGTTCAGTCGGAAGGCAGTCGCACGACGGGCCGACCGGGGACACGGGCTCGATGGGGGAGATG
>DWKW01001741.1:0-12058 GCA_018250115.1 Doberes anticus | reverse complement strand
TCCTAGTTGAGGTTTTATGTGGATGTCCATGGGCTGCAGTGACCACTTAACATCAGGTGGCCTGCATGCTCGTCTGCTATTCTTTTAAGATAAAAAAAAAACGTAAAAAAACAAAAGATAGTAGCGTGACTATCCACGTTACTGGTCATTAAGTATTTGTGAGTATTTGGCTTAGGTACGTACGATCCACGGTTTGACCTATTATTTCATTAATAAATTGATTTTATTAACTGTTGTACACTTACCCATTGACAACCATTCGAAGGTTTAGTAGAGTTTTTGTTTATAGACTTCTGCCTGGCGTTCATCATGATTTATGGGACTAACTGATATAGAATGCTCGATAACACAAAGTTGAACTTACTTATATTATACAATAGTAACAATAATAGCTAAGAACCGAAATTCCAATACCTACTACAACATTCTTACAAAACTTACCTTCATATTAACGTTCTTCTAGTACCTACCTATAAAAAGAAATGTAGGTAGTTTCTGACTCTTGACATTCACTGAAATACGGTCAATCTTTTGTGAAATTAAAATTATCATATTGTTATTCGTCAAATATATATATACAAATATATGTTTACTTTTTTACATTTAGCAGATCACCAACATACTTGACTCTGTACTATTAAATGATTCAGAATAGAAAATAATTTCCTGCTAAGCGCCATGATAATTATTAGGCGACGACAAAACGAAAAATTTAGGAACGTAAATACCATATTTAAAAGTTTGGAATATCATCGTTAAATTGTACAGTTATTATTCTAAGAAGGATACAAAGTAAATTCTAAGAAGACTATTGATATAGATGTCTTCTCTTAACTGAAATGATAATCACTAATGAATACGATCTAAATCTCCGACTAAATCATCGTTTAACCCACTTCCTGATTTATTCCCGTTTCAAAGCTCGGCTTAAAAACACATTTATAAAGAACTTCGTATAGCAAGAAGTTTGTTGACTTATTTCCGTCTCTATTTTAATTTATCGGCTAAAGATACTTCGAATTTTGATATTCTTATATACTTATAATTCCTAAGTAATAAATACATCATCAATCTTCCTTCCATCCATCAATCTATCAACAGGGTATTGAATAATAGCAGTTGCAAGTGTTCTTATTCTACAGTATTTGTCGTACAAATATTAATATTATAGAGGATACACAATTATAAACTATAAAAGTATTAACCTTTTTTATTGTAATTCGTCAAATGTTTCATCATTATTTTCTTAATCGATTTTTAATTATGCTCCATTTAGTATGATAATAGTGTCAAATTAATGATAATGTTTAAATTATTCATTGACTTAATAGTAAATCATGCGGTGAACGTTGTCGCTGAGAAAATCACTTATGCTATCAATTTTACTTTTAATACCAAAAATGTACAAAGATACTTATTTTACGGTAAATAATCAAAACATTCCAAATTACATTTAACTATACCTACGGGAAAATATTTAAAATACGGACTAACGAAATATATATGGGGGCGAGTTGCATCAAACGATAAAAAGTAAATGAGCGGTTGACAGGCAGGAAAACAAGTACTTTCGTGCGCCGAGTCCGTTTTACAGTTTACCATTCATCAAATTCAAGCGCTCTCGTTTTGTAACTTAAAACCGCAGATGCTGTAGAAAATGTACGTCCATGTTTATTTACATTTATACGAGCATATTTGTTTCGAGGCGTTCTAACGTGACGTCAGGTCAAGAATCGCGAAAAAGAACACAATTATGCTATACAATGTCATATATTATGTACATAATATTTTCATAAATAGATATCAAAATTAACATTTATACACAAACGATTTAAAGTTATTTGATTAAAGTAAATAATAAATCATACTGTGAACATCGTCGCTGAGATAATCACTTATATATCTGTCAAAAGATAATGTCAAAAATTGTAGCGACACTTATTTTGGAAACTATTTCACATAGACGTGTGACATATTACATACGGTCATCGAATGAAAAAAAATTAAAAACCACATTTAACTAAGCGGTAATATTAAAAAGTGGAAACGAATATGAGCGCGAGTAGTATTCAAACAATAAAAATAAATGAGCAATTGACAGGTAGGAAAACAAGTGCTTTCGAGCGCGGAGTCCGTTTTACAGTTTCCCATTCATCAAACTCGAGCGTTCTCGTTTTGTAACTTAAAAGTGCACTTAATGTAGAAAATGTATGCACATGATTTATCAGAGTATATTCCTCTAAATATAGCGTTCTAAATTGACGGTTGACCACGAATCGCCGCAATGTAACACAAACGAATTTTTAAGTTCGTCACGATGCACGCGGAGCAGCGATCTGGCGTGGAGCGGTACGGGACAAAAAAAATCAATTGTTTTTCTCAACTGCCGCTCGCCACTAATCGCTGACACGATGGCTCTGCGTATTTCAAAAGCATTCCATCATACTGTCACGTATTGTCAGGGAGGACCCTTTTCATTTGACTTTAGCTACGGTTTGTACACGTTATGTTTCTGTACTACTACTTCCTCCTGCTTCTGTTGATGTTATCGTTCTTTACAAAATAAATAAAACACATTTTCTAGTAATACATTAAAAGTAAGAACATTCGTAGAAGTATCGAAGATCACGTTCAGTATTAGATTATATAGAAAAAAAATAACTTGTTTATTTTAAAGTTTACGTACATGAGAAAGGAAAAAATACAAAGAAGTAATGGGACGGCGCATAGGCACTGCTTATTTCTCTAAGGAATTTCTTCCAGCAGATCTGCAACTGGAAAATGGTTACACTGAAAATATAACACGAAATATTACATATTAATAACTCGCACAATTATTTTAAAATACCTAAAATTTAAATGCAGACAAAATATATGAGCAAATCCAAAATTCAGAAATTTATATAAATAATTTTTTTCATTAGAATAAATTTAAAAGTTTTTAAAAAGTTTATTTCAACATAAAAAATAATAAACATCCAAGTGGTTGACATAGAGAAAAAAACATTTTCAAGCGTTGAGATAGCTTTACAGGTTATAAAACATTCAAATAGCTATCAACGAGTAAAAATTAAGTTGCAGCTTTATGAAATAAAAATATGTATAGAATTGAGAGAATAAAAGTAGATCTTTCGGAGCGCTAAGTTTGATAGTTTACAAGCTGTTGCCCGCTACGTCGTACGCGTGCTCTTCAAAACATACATACACATTCATATGCTGGAAACTCGCCAAATTTTGGTAAATTATATGAAATTAATTGAGTTGTTGTAACGATTTGTGCGCCATCTATTGTTCGCTTGTGGTATGTCAGAAACCTTGCCGGGAGTGAATACTATAACTTAGCAAAATTTCATTGTAATCGGACCAATGGTTAAGGAGCGCATAGATTATAAACATACAAATATTCGTTTTTATATATACATACTATTCATCAGACTCCAGCACGACCGCTTTAATTGCAACTTCAAACCGCAGCACTGCACTCGTTTCACGGAATCGGTTCGAGTTTGATTTGTGCATTATATTTTACTTTCGTTACGAAATCCACGATGTTTTTTTATATACTAGTTACTACTTAGTTTTTTAATATGCTGCATTTTCTCGGTGCCAGATAAGGACTGGGTTCCTAGGAGTTCGGCAGCATTTTACACCCAGTGGGTAATATTTTTGAGACCCGAATCATTTATCCTCTAGGACCACAGTAAAAATATAAATAAATTTGCAGAAAAATAATACTACCATTTGTTTTTTCGTCGGAATTGGTTCATCTTCAAAGCACCATTCGGTCGACTGCTACTTTGCTTCGAGATCATAGATATAGCTGTGTTTTATCACCAATCAGTGTATTATAAACGTTTTTCTTCTCTTGCTGGCGTCGACTTTATCTATTGGAATTGGCACTAATCCACGTCATGCTCTTTCTGTTCATCACTAAGTTTAAACGGCATCCATCTCGAATACCACATGCGAAGATAGAGGTAGTCGTTAATAATTGCTCCTGATGCAATAACCAATTCTCTCTCACGTTCTACGTAATATGTAATTGGATGGTTTCTTGGAAAAGTCTTCAGACTGCTCGAAGATTTTCTTGAGTAACAGCGGTTGGCCGGTCTCCGGATGCACGTCGTCTAAGCACCCTCACCCTCTTTCAAATTCAGTAATTAAAAACAATTTGCTCGTGATCGAGTAGACTCACCAAAAGTCTCATCACTAATCGTGATACAGTCTTATGTCTGAGATTCACCTGCGGCACGAACACCGGTGTGCCTACTTTGTGGTAAAGCAGCAGAGTGAGCATTGTCGTGATTCTGTTTGAAGGGCGTGGTTAAGCAAGCAAGTGATAATTTCTAAAAATGAACTAAGTAAGGTGGCGGTAGAGTTGGTTATAACTAGAGGTGAGCGCCGGGATTCGAACCCAGATCCATCAGAATTGGAATTCGAGATTATTAACCACTCGGCTATCGATTATAACTTACGTTTTCAAATCAGGTTTGCTTACCACCATCTATCCTATTAAATTGCGTTTATTATTTGCTTGTTTACTAAAGAAAACAAGCAATGCTCTACGTTGGCTATAAGAGCAGTCTCGCTCCATTCGCGGCTTTTGTTTCAATGACATTGAGGGTTTGAGGTGTTTTATTATGATGTGGCCACAAGTGTGCCTTGTTCTCTCGAGTGTGCAATTCTGCAATAAATAATGAGCATGCAGATAGTCGAGATTCAGCTATAGATAAAAGTTTAGGTAGAATTAAAGTATCGCCTATTCATGACTTTTTAGTACTTTAACATTCCGTTTAGGTTTCGTAGTAATCTATTATCTACTCGTACCAGTCTTCTTTCCTTTGTGATTCAAATAAATTTTTAAAACCCTTACTGATATCAACTATTTAATGGTTTCTGAACATAAAACTTTTTTCTTTCAATTTTTGTCTCTGTCCGCTGTTTCGCTTTGTCTGTGTTTGTTTGTCAATCAAGCAGAAACAGCAGAGTAGATTTGAATGAGACTTTCACAGTTAAACTGTATGCGGTAAGAGTTAAATACTGCGACAAGTTTTAACAAGATCGGTAAATCTGGTAAATGGTAATCTGGTAAAGTATAATCAGAGATACGGCTTGACCTCTATATAAATAAATATAAACGTTTCACACTCATAGCCACACGTAGAATTTAACCTGTGTCGTGGGTGCCATGGACACACACGAAAACAAGCACACAAACACCCAGACCAGGTACAGAAATCTAAATTCATCATACAAATTTCTGCCCTGCTGGGAATCGAACTCAGGACCCTCCGAACGGCAGACCGCATGTTGATCACGGCGCCACACGGGTCGTCAAATGCATGCATGTAGTATACTCGTACGCTCATATTGCACTCGGAAGTTCAGTTGAAATGATAATGTTGTTTTTTTACCGATGTGCCGCGGAAGACTAGATTTGATAGTCTACTATTTTATTAAAATTATTCAAGTGGATAAATACATAGATTAGACATGTTAACTACACGCACATGTAAGTAAATTAAAAACTGTTTCCCATTTTACTAAAAAAAGTGACCTGCTCCACTAAAACCCTGTGACGGGTACAGTTGTCCAACTTATGTTTCGTAACTTTATATTTATTTTACAGTCGATCGTAACGTAAAACTATCGTTTCAAAAAATAATGTTCAACAAAATAGGTTTTTTATGGTCGCAGTGGTCAGTTACACTCTGGCTTACCGAGGCCCCGCGTTTACCGTTTCAGCTTATAAATCTCTAACACTGTATTATGGGGCCATAAAATCCATTCGATTTATTAAAACCGAAGCGTAGGTAATTTTTGAAAAAGTTGTAGCAAAAGACGCGCATGTACTTAGGCCAGATACGTATATGCTCGCCTGCTCTTCTGTCTAACGGAATACCGTCGTCGTCGTCGTCGCTGCCGTATCGCGTTGTATCTCACCCTGTCCGAGGCACGACACTGAAAGTACTACAGATTTACCGCAGAAATAGTTACAGACAACCAAACCTTTGACAGAAGACATTTTCACCTTTGAATTTTCACCCTTTACTTTTTCTTATTTTTCAGAAACAATCCGGTAATGCCATATTTTTTTCAATCTTTTATTTGTTTTTTTCAATCAATTATCTGTTGCCGTTACATGAAATTTGAATTATCTGAAACTTTTAGATTAAGATAAAATATATATGATTTGTTAGCTTATTACTTTCCTCCTTAATTGATAAACAATATTACAAAATTTACAAAAAATCATAATATATTTGTTATATAGGTCCTATATTATTCCTGCTAAATCTAAACACAACATATAAATATAATTATTATTGGATAATTAAATTACGCAATACTAGAATATAAGTGAGAAAACATATCCCCTTTAATTGACTTCTTGATGTATCGAGTATATCTGGTCGTACTTAACCTATGTTTGTCGTTGTTGATGAATTTAAACTCTAAAAGTTGCATTCAAAACTTTTAAATGGTTATTGCGTGATTGAAAAACAAATATAATAATATGAAATACATTTTTATAAGAAGAAATATGAACAATCTAAAAATATGTTAAAGGGAAGGATAAGAGAGCACAGGCTAAGTGATAAATAATACCTGTGGTCATCCACATCAAATCCTAAATATCACGAAAATCGTTTCTGACGATTTTTTATGATAAAAGAATAGCGAACGAGTATGTGGATGCGTTTCTTCTCATGAGGACTAAGTTGGAGTGTCTCTTGTCCGGTGTCTTCTGCCTAACTGCACCCTTCAAACCGTAACACAGCAGTTCTTACACTGCTGCTTTGCCATAAGACTCTACTACCATCAATTTGTAATAGTACATAATTACAGTTATAAGTACATAAATTATGTCATCTTGCTGGCTTAAATTATGTATGTCCATGCACGTGTCAAATGTCTTTGAGAATTATGGGAATATGCCACGAAACGTCATATTTAATGTATGTATATTTAGTTCTGGCTAAGGTTCTGCAATAATATTTGGCAAGACTTTCACTTGGCAGCATCAGATATTGTGTGCCATCTAGGTGGATTCATTTTTAAAACTCATGAAATGAAGATGAGATGAAGATGCTCCCTATTTTTGTGTTTATCCATCCATTTATGCCTTCGAAAGTCAACTGCTGGAGAAAGGCCTCCCAAGTCGTCAGTACTGAATCCAGCTGTTTAACACTGATTTACTCATCAGTCCATATGGTTGAGGGACTACCTGTACTGATGTATTTTGTAGTAGAAATATTTTTTAAATCTTGCCAAATTTCTCCATATAAGAACGATGACGACGGACCCGGAAATTGGTTCATGTGGATCTGTCAATCATATGTTCTAATCTAGTTGATAATTTTTTCTACTTTACTCCTTTACTTTTAAAGGAGCACTTTTAGAGGGAAAATTAGGTAAAATCCTTTTACAGTGGAGAATTAGGTAGAGATAACATACAAGTGAGTGTTAGACTAGTGGTTAAGCATCTCGACTCCGCTACGGTAGGTCGAGATTCAAATCCCGCAATGAACCTCTATTTCCCAAAATATTGTCTATTTCTAAATTTTAAAAATTATATGCGTGTTATGAATTAATTATCACTCGCTTTAATGGTGAAGGAAAACATCGTGAGGAAACCTGCATGCCTGAGAGTTCCCCATAACGTTCTGGCATGTGGCAATAAAGGAATGTGAAGTCTGCTAATTTGCACTTGGCCAGCGTGATGGACCATGGTCTAAACTCTCTTATCTCTTTGAGAAGAGCCGTGCCCAGCAGTGAGATAATAATGGGTTGATGATAACATACATGTCTTAAGGATCAAGAGCCACCAGTCAGAGACGCCAGTCATTTTCTTCTTTTTACACTTATTTCTATAAAATGATCTTAAAATTACATTAAGCTTATACCGTTAAAGACAAGTCGTTCCTTAATCAGAATTAGTCTTGTGCCTCGAAGACGCTTGAAAATTGAAGATTTTTATTCTTAAGACTGTTACTTCATCGCATTTAGTCATGATAAGAGGCCTGGGCCACTTTCTTCTAGTTTTTGAAATAAACTTTTTTCTATACGTTGACGGAATAGCAAACGAGCTTGCAGGCCACCTGATGTTAAGTCCTTACTGCAGCCACATCAAACCTAAATTAGGACAGAAGTTCTTTCTGAGGTTCTGAGGTGATGCGTTGCTGCTCCTGAGGACTAAGTAGTAATGCCTTCTGTCTAACCGCCCTTTCAAACCATAACACAGTATTTCTCAAACTGTTGCTTTACGGCAGAAATAGCTGCAGCGGTGGAACGCCGTATGTACGCCTTCGACATAAGACTCTACCACCATCAAATAGCAGCTCATTGCTGCTCCAGGACCGTTTGCTGCTCCTATAACATACAAAAATATTTTACTTCTTTAACCTAAATGAATAACTACTCATCCTATACGCTAGAGAATTACATAACTCTAGCTGTCAGCTCATCAGCTACTCGAAATACGATTGCAAGTTTCTTGGAGTGATCAGATGAAGTTTTAAATTTAAAGAAAACAGCTTAATTGGCAATTTCAGGATCTGTTTTGTACACTTCGAAATTAAAAAGAACTTGTCAAGGGCAAAGTCAATCGCAGAGTTCGGAAAAACAATATCAATTTAGTCTTAAGAACCGTTCATCTCATCAACTTAAGATTATGGAAGCAACGTTTAAATATTTCCAGGTTTACATTTTTTTTTATGTATCAGCTGATGTTAAGTGCTACGCCTGAGGACTACATTACAACTAGTTATAGTAAGTAAAGTATGCTTAAGTAAAGTATGCTTCCTGTCTAGTGTCTTCTGCCTAACTTCTACTTCTGCTTTACAGCAGAAATAGGTGCATAGAAATAGGTTATTAACGTCAGTGTTTCAGATGTCTGTATTGTGAAATGTTTTGAAAGAACCCGGTCTTCCTTGTGACCGCGCAGTAATCGATAAGAAGTCGTAAAGGAAGGGCTAGTCATATACTGGATATACATCGGAAACTAGTGAGACTAAGAACGTTAATAACTTACCTCAACTTTATATTAAAGCACTGGAAACTACATGCAGGCCAGCATAAGTGACTCAGTCACTGCAGACCAACCATAGTCTAGAATGGCACTGAAGTTTTATCTAAGGTCGTACGCAGGAACGTAAAGCAGTTTGAAAGTAGTTTCTTTATGGTAACTTTAGGAGGTGGTGCATCCGCAGACGAGCGGAGTCTGTTGCGCAGTGTGACTAAAAACCCCACGTAAGCGAATTTCAATAATTTGTCTTCGAAATATCAAATTTATTTTGAATCTACTGAACTTTACAGCTTCACCGGGTTTTTGTGGTGAATCTGAGGGGCTCAGAAGTTCGCTACAAATTGGAGGGCGTCCGCTCCTTTCTCCGCCTCTGAAATCACGCAGATTAATTGACGACTGCGCAATATGAGTCGCCCATCTTTAGTCGCTTTTTCCCCCAACCTCCAGAAACAGCCGAGCGAAGAATACGTTATTCGCTGACGATACCGAACTCTATTGTTTTTTACAAGCGCGACGGCTTTGGTGCCCGAAACGGCAAGCAACGACAGTTTATTACATAAAAAAAATCTGCTCTGCGACCGTACTATACGTGATAGAATACTCGACACCGATTCCACGCATGCAGTCGTCTGTAAATGTTTTATTTGCACTTGACCTATTTTCACAATGACGGCTCTCAGCATGTTTCGATATATGTACGTGTGGATTAGATTAGAAGCTTTCAAAGGATTAACTGAGACCGCCTGACCATTTCATTAAAACTTCCTCGCGCCGGCTTAATTACAACCAAACAAAAATCATTTCGCAACTAAACAAATGATACTTATGACATTTTTGGGAGAGTTCATTATTAACTCCATGTGAGTTTTTTGGATTCGCCTGGGGAAACACGAGAAGTATTTAAATTTAAGATTCTTTTAAAATATTATGTTTTCACAGGCGTAAAGTAGTCGTAAAAGTAGGTTTATTATTAATTAACGTTAATTTAAAAACTTCAGTTGGTTACATATTCGCTTTCAATATTGTTCAAATAATATTTATTAGAATAAAAATTGTATAAAATGAAAAAAATAATGTAAACCTTTCATGTTACATTACTGGATAGCCTCAAATTTTTGACTAATTTATAACTGTTATTGTATTAATATTTATAACTATTACATAAAGTAAATCATTACTATTATTACGATTCGAGTTTTAAAGTTTCTTGACTACGTATAAAGAAACTGTTTGTGAAAAATAGATCTATTATTTTGTACTCATTGATAAATAAATTAAATTGAATTGAATTTTTAAGAAATTCCTTCGAGCTATTTCTTGTATCTGCAATCTTGCGTGTACGAAGTACCTACTTTAAACTCGGTATATTGAAATCGGATAGCGCTCTGCTGGGTTTCCAAAGCTGTTACATAAAGCGTTATCCTCACTAACGGGCTCGTGTCTGTACATTAATATATTTTTTAAAACGGATGGTATCAGTTTAAAGGTGTAGGGCGAAAACATTTTCTTATATTATCTTTTATCTGTTCGTATTTTTACATATTAGCTAATCACGCAAAAACTAGTTCTGTGTAGATTTTAATGAGTTTACCAGTTTAAAAGCATATTGTAAGACTTAAATACTGTCAAAATTTGGTCTACTAGTTCCGCTCTTGCGTGGCGACAATGTCGTGGGCGAAAGTCTAGTCATAACTAAGACTAAACTTAAACATGTTATGACGAAGGTCAGATAATTTACCAATGTTTTTTCTTTACAGATTACTGGACCCGGGGTTCGAAGAGAAATTTATAAAAATCGATATTATACCAATATTTACCTACTAATAACTCAAACAAACGACGAAGCGCCTTTAACCAACATTATCAATTACGCAATAGATATAGAATTATTTATTACACTAAAATTATCATTAGTAAACACAAGTGCCAAGCCTAAAATTGGGTAGATTAGACTTTGAATATACATACCGTAGCAAAAAACACCAAGAACGTGGTTCGCGTTACGCTAGCTTAGTTTTTGATACCACAGAAACTGTGAGTAACTGATACATATGGGACCGTATGTCATTGTGAACTGGTAGTGGACTGTCGTGAAGTTGGAGCCGTGTGAATCGGGGCCGGAGAGCCTGCGCGTAGCCAGCAAGATTGAGGTGGTGGCCGGGTGCGGGTGGGGAAGGCGCGCGCGCGTGCGGCCATTGCACGCGCTGGGCCGCGCGGCCGGTATGTTGGCGTCGCAGCGTTCGCAGTCCTGCAACGAGGAGGGCGCGTTCTTCGGGGCGCGCGCGCTGCGCCGGCCGCGCGGCAAGGGCAGCGGCAGTCCGCCCTGCTAGGGGTACGCCATGTCGCTGCGCAGCCTGCACAGGAGGCTCTCCTCCGCCAACAATCCGTAAGTACCTTAAGATTTTTTTCCTCTGTTATTCATCTAATATTATTCGTATTTAAAATGAGACATTGCAATCGTTTTTTATGATCTTTATTCTGTGTACTTTTATTTTTACCGACAGTGACGTTTCGAACCTAGATTAAGGTTATAAAAAATCTGGTATAGGTCTAGAATCATATAAAAATATATCGATAAATACTATGTAGGAAGCTATTATATGATATCTCCTAAAAACTTAACGCAAAGTAGGAGTACTTTCGATTTGATTATTACCTATTTGTCATCAAAAGATACAGTACTTGTTGAAATAAGTTTTCCAACGATTTACAGAGTGAAATCATAATTTTCCTATTTATTTATTAAAGTTTATGTCTTCAATTTGTATTCTGTAGATTTAAGGATTCAAACGTATCTGACGAAACGTTAAAAGTTTAATAGAAAATGAAATTGCCTCAAGTAGAAGTAAATTGCAATTAAAGCTGCTGAAAAGTTACGTACATTTCAGTTCGCTTGAGTTAAGTGTTTGTCCATTTGAATTTTGTTTTCGTGTCTCGTCTATGCACCAATCACAGTTTTAATTCATTAACACTACAATTTGTGTAATTACGAGTTTATATTACATTTAAATTTAAATACCTTTAAGGTTT
>DWKW01001740.1:0-12066 GCA_018250115.1 Doberes anticus | reverse complement strand
TTTTGTCTTTGTAATATACCAATACAGAGAGTGAAATAACCAGATACAGAGTTGACTCTAACGACGGTTGAGTAAATCGATTCCGATAGTTAGTTTCTAGGTTTATCACTACATAATTTAGTTTATGAGACCTCATAACTTAGTCACAGTTTTATCTAATATACTCATTGGTTTTATTGTTATTAGTTGTTTTACAATTAATTTTAATTAATAAATTGTAAATAATTAGGTGCTGTAAAAAAACATTTGTAAAGGATTGGCAGACGAGTATGCAGGCCACCTAATGCTAAGTAGTCACCACAGCCCGTGGACATCCACATCCAACCTCAAATAGGTCGGAAGTCGTATTTAAGATCGTCCGCGGATGCGTTGCTACTCCTGAGATCTAAGTTGGAATGCCTCCGGTAATGCTGAAACCGAATCACAGTAATGCTGAAACTGCTGCTTACGGCAGAAATACGTTCGGCGGTGAAGCCGCCGCCGACGAGCCTCCGATATAAGACTCATCCACTATTCCAAGACTACTTCCAAGACGAGGGTCCTGGGTTCGATTCCCAGCGGGGCAGAAATTTTAATGATGAATTTAGATTTCTGTACCTGATCTGGGTATTTGTGTGCTTGTTTCCGTGTGTGTCCATGGCACCCACGACACAGGTTAAAGCCTACTGTGGGGCCGTGAAGTGTGAAGCGTTATTTATTTATTTACTTGTGTTTGGATGCGGATATCAGTGAGCTGCAGTGATCACCTAACCCATAACCCATAAGGATTGGGTGCGCTTCTGCCAATTTATTATACTTGTTTAAAAATATATAAGTCATTTTTATGGTACCTTAGTAGCAAACTACAGGCCATCCGATGTTAAGTGGTCATTAAAACCGGTGGTCATAAACCAACCTCAGACGGGATCGAAGACTGTAGTCGGTATATAAGATTCTTTGTTATCTCAGGGGGACGAATTAACGGCCTCGAGCTTTTGTGTCGAGCTTCGAGTCGGTGTGTGGTAGATAATCTTTAACACTGGAAGTACAGTCACTTTTTAGTTTTTCTAAGCCTAAGGTTACACCTACAACCAATCTATCATATATGGCACAATAGTCAACTTGCCGGTCCTGGGTTCGATTCAGCAGTTTTAGCAAGATTGGCGGACAATAATACAAAAACGTAAAAATATATATTATCTATACAGAAACCTTACTTAAGTGTAATCAGTTAGATTTTCTGAAATATATTCAATGTACAGAAATAGTGCCCTTTACCAGTTTAGCAACTCTTCAAATGAAACTTCAAAATACATATTTCTAGCGTTACATCTTTGCTTTTATCTTAAACTCGGATTATTATTAAGCACTCGATTTTCCTTTGTTAACAATAAAAATCCGCCCCGAAGTTACAAGCTATTCAAGAAAAGGTTACAAAAAGCGGAGCAAGGCCAGATTCTCTATTCTGAACAAGTAAAATTAAGTATGTATTTTCGATAATATTCAAACACATTTTTTACTACGCTTTACGTAATCCTTTTGTAAGAAATAAGATTTATGTGAGACATATCGAATGTATTATTAAATAAAATATAAATAGCGCAATAGTATGTAGTTAAATTTCTGGAGCAATTTAAATAACAAATGAACATGTAGCTACCATATGTCTGTCAGCATGTGGACACCTTTATATTAAATTTAATACTGGTAGTCTTATGTCGAAGGCTCGCCTGCGGCGGCACCGCTGCTGCACTTATTTCCGCCGTAAAGCAGCAGTGTGGTCACTACTGCGTGTCGGTTTGAAGGGTGTGGTTCGGCAGAAGACACTGGACAGAAGGCATTCCAACTCAGTCTTCAGGAGTAGCAACGCGTCCACATACGACCCTAGGATTTCGTCCAGAAGACTTTCGTCCTAGTTGAGATTTGATGCGGATGTCTGCACTTAATATCAGGTGACCTGTATACTCGTTTGATATTTTATTGATATAAAATAAAGAAAACAAGAGAAAAAAAAGTAATGGAATTGATTAGGCAACGCCTAGCGACGTCAGTGCCAGACAGACAGCGCGGCAGGCGTTCCAGATTGTCTAATTTAGGTAAATATTGTCTATTAGTGAGGTCAGAATAATCGATATCCTTTTAGCTGACCAAACTTGTCCCAGATTGAGTTTCGCACGAAACACAAGTTAGTCCAGTGATAGCGTATCGAGACATGTAGGCTTCTTACGTTTATTGGCAGATTTTTTCATATTGAGTATGGGTGTCAATCACAAAGTAAGTTTTCGGGACACTCGAGGGTAGCTATCTAGAAAAACAACATTAAAGACGATCACCCAGATTGGGCTAATTTTTATTTTGCCGGCCAACTAATATATATGAGTTTTTAAAATAGTAATTATTTTTGTTTTAATATTCAATTATTAGAAATACAACAAGAACTCTTTAACAAAATTTGTAGATGACATTGTCTAAGAGTTCATAGTAAAGTTTTGTATTTTACGGTTCTGACACTGCTCCGCGCCACGAGACAGTGTCGCTCACCCGCGCGTACAAGCGTTGTCAATGTACCGCGTGTAGTGTATATAATATAGAAACTGAGATACTTAGGCCAAACGGTTAGAACGCGTACCGTCGCGTTGCGCGCACCAGTGTGAGAAGAGCCTCACATTGCTTTTGCGGTTTTCAAAATAGGTGTACGTGTTTGTATACGACCTCGTTAATTTTTTTTCATGTGGGTAGCAAAAATTTTATTATATCTAAATTGCTAATTATTTTACATAATATAAAATAAAAAAGTTGCCATCATTGAGTAATACAAAAGATCGTTTTCACTGTACTAAGCGGACAAAGTATTTATAGAAAGGTTAGCGCGGAGTTTACTTAAACAAGTTGAAAGGTACACACAAAATACTCGTAAAACGCGAATGATTTACCGCTCTCGACCTGTTGACACGATCAGTAAAGGCTACTGCATACTAACGGCTCGCCGCTGTGGCTCGCGGCGCAAGTCAAGTGACTTTTACTTTAACGGCCTGAAGAGGTTTGCCTCTAGAATTATGCAAGCAATCATATTCACGAGGCATACTCCGTTTTTAATAACATTTTTAGTAACAAGATACATATTAATGATAATAAAAATGAATAATTGCTATAATTTATAGGAGCAACAAAAGCATTTAGCATTTTAGAACGGATATATTGTTTTTCGTTCCTATAAAATATGCTCATTATAATATGCTAATCGTATTGTATAGAAAATTAATTAGCTCAGTATCGGGAAACAGTTGCAAAGTATGTAAATGACGTTACCGAGCAGTTATCCGGGCGTGAAGAGTGATTAAAGTGCAATCACTCGATTTGCCGTGAACTTGAAATGTGTAAAATTAATATCTTTTTTTTTTCTTCATTTTAATCGTATCTGGTGTGTGACGGAGCTTTAATTCGATTTACTTAGTACAAAAAAAAACCTGTATTTGGTTGACCATAGTGTATGGTCCAGGATGTATGACGGCGTATAGATACTACGTACAAAGAGGCTGTGTTTAAGTTTAACCTAACCATATGTTTTTAAACTATGGAAAGTGCTATAAAAAAGGTTTGTATTCAGAGTCCACTAAATAATCATTTAACAAAAAATCATAATTAATGATTCAAATTTCTACCCCGCAAGGAATCGAACCCAGTCAGTTTTTCAAAATACCACTGGCTCTCTGGCTCACATCATTTCATCATTGTATAAACTAACAACGTTCAGTTGTTTTTTTACTAATTTTGAATCCTATCAACATATCTACTACATATTTAACAACGTTAAAACTTGTTTTATTTAGGAATTTAGAAAAAATATCCTTAGATAAGTTTGAACTGGAAACCGTAAACGAGGCTTTAGTTTACATCCGCAGTGCATTAACCGTAGTACAAATTGCAAATCTTTGCCTACCCACACGATTTAAATATAATATATATTTTAAGCTGTAACTGGTTTAGTATCACCCACGATCGACCTTGAGAATATATTGACCTCCCTCCCTATAATAAACTTTTTTTATTTATTGATGCGTCACCGTTAATGCGCACAAATACTTAAGAACACGTGGACCGCGGACACGTTATCAGCGGAGTAGAGGACTTGAATTAATTTTATTGACTCAAGAAGAATACGATCTTTAGTAATATTTGGCATTTTAATAGTTAGCCAGGGTGATTTTAAGCTGCATATTTTTATTATTGTTAATGACTTAAGAATAATACGAATTATACTCATTTTGTTTGCTTTTTTAATACTAGAATAGCAAACGAGCTTGAGGACCACCTAGGTTGTCACTGCGAGCCATAGATCCAGATTCAACAAAAATAGAACCGAAGCCCTATCTCAGGTCGTATATGGTTACGTTGTTACTTCTGAGGAATAAGTTGGAAAGCCTCCAATCCAGTGTACCTATTCTGCCCAACCACATCCTTGAAAGCAAAACACAGCAGTGTGAGTACTGTTCTGTATGTTACTGTTGCAGAAATAACTAGGATTATAGCGTTATAGGAAAACAGTTAAAGTGGAACAGTAATATAATGGCGTTGAACCGACCGCAAGATGTAGTTATCAATTCAAATTATCAAACTCAATTATCAATTCTCAAACAGCGCATAAACCGGTCAGATTAATAGTAACAGTGAATGAAGGAAGTGACATTAAATAAAGTATCTACGACAAAAGGAAATTGTATTAAAAGTTTAATAGCCAATCTGACTAGTAAGACAGACGTTATAATTCCAGTGTTCGTTTAAATCCGAGATGAAATCAGTTATAACTGGACTGCAACTGTGAGGAACGTTCATGAACAACGACTTGATAAAAATAAAAATCTGTTCAACCAGATTTGATTTAAATTAATATTAAAGTCTGTCGATCGTCCATCCATTGATAAACAATGAGTGATTGTTCAGTAGCGCATTGTAATTATGAGGAAGGTAATATTTGAAAAAAGGTAAAATAAGCCTGCTTCTCGAAAACCACGTGTATAACGAAAATTGAAGAAATGAAACTATCAAAACTTTACATGACTGCATTGGACAACTGTAATACAGTTAGGAGCGGTACTTTTATATAGACTATTAGATAAGAAACAGAGAGAACACAAGTAGAATATAATACTAACAGCAAATAATTTTCACAACACATAACTGAACGAACAATGTAACGAGGGGCAGGATAATCATAAGTGGTGCTCAATCGGCGGATGTTCTCAGCGGCCGAGATTCAATTGGAAAATACACCGGGTCCACTGCGGTGGATAACTAGGTCACACGACGGGAGGTTGGGGCCCAAGGTCATGGAAATAATCATAATGATCTTAGATCTCGTAGTGTTAATTCGTTGGCTAAGAGTGACGGCTTCCTTCTGTACATTGAAGACATTAACGATTTTAATGTTATTAAAGAGTTTCAGGAGGAAAAAATGACGATGCGACAGTCGATAAACGGCACTCCATTTCTTACTTTAACTCTATAAAAGTTTACATTTAGTCGGAAATTACAGGCGATGTAACGTACAAAGGATAACAGAATTAACATTGCAACAGCAATTTTTAACCAAAAAAAGAAACGTTTCAACGAACGAACATCGAATTGACTGAGTGCACAGCAGAGCGATTAAAAAAGTTATTAATTCGATTTTTATTCGATTAAGAAAAACTGCAACATTGCACCGACGTTGCACGTTCGGACGTCGATTCTCCGTTGCCAAACCAACAACACGAATTTTCAAATGGCGGAAGCAATTGCACCGACGACTTGCGTTTTGAACCACATATGTACGTCACGCAAGCGCCGTGTGGCTGTGCGATGGGCATTCGGATTCGATGGATTCGGCAACATAGTTTACAATTAAAAATGATTAATTTTACTTAAAAAAAAAAAACTAGTTTCATTCATGAAAATACGTAGTTAAACACACGAAGTTTTTACGCGCTTTTGTTTGTATAAAAAGTTGGAGAAAAGTAGTGTTGGTAAAATAATGAACAGAATAATAATATTTAAAAAGCAATAAAAGCGTTGCAACTTGTTTCTAATGGAGATGTAAAAACTAATTTAGATGACATAACTGCGATAATAATGATTATTATTGTAATGAGTATCGCTTATTCAGAGATTTACATAGATGACAAAGATAATGGACAAGGACAATCTACCTGATATCGATTTATATAATAATATCGTGTGAATCGAAAACATTCGGTCAACAAGACTATTCGATAATTTTGTTCCACGTTTAACGTGTGAAAAAAATTCTTCTTGTAATAAAACAAGGTTTTCTAGTAATCATCATGAGTGTATAATCAAATAAGACTATTCAGAATAATAATGACATCTATAGATTATTACAGGCTGGGCTGCAGTGACTACTTAACATCAGGTGGCCTGCATGCTAGTTTGCTATATATTAACTGCTGCGTTTCGGTTTGAAGGGTGTGGTTAGGCAGAATACACTGTACAGGGGAGCATTCCAACTTAGTCATCGTAAATAGTAACTTATCCTCTTAGATGACTTCGATCCTATTTGGGTTGGATGTGGATGTCCATGGGCTGCACTGACCACTTAACTTTATTCTCTTTGTCGAAATTGAATTTTATTTCGTCGGTCATTGATCAAGCCATATTTCAACCTGATGGTGGTAGAGTCTTATGTCGAAGGCTCGCCTGCGGCGGCACCACCGCTACACCTATTTTTATTTTATAGCAGCAGTGTGAGAACTGGTGTGTTTCAGTTTGAAGGGTGTAGTTAGGCAGACGACACTGGACGGGAGGCGTTCCAACATAGTCCTCAGGAGTAGCAACGCATCCACACGCAACCTCATGTCCATGGGCTGCAGAGACCATTTTACATCAGGTGGCCTGCATGCTCGTTTGCTATTATGTTTGTATAAAGAAAAGAGAGAAACAAAATTCTTTGCCTAAAATAGCACACTTACGCATAAAATAGTAAAATAAAACCAAAAAATCAAAACGGTATTAGAAAAAAGAAAAAAACCGGAGTAGTTCTGTACTTATAGAAATCTATTATTATCGAAAGGATACCGCGAAGGCTTTTATGCTGAAACTTTCCCAGCTTATTGTATGTTTCTCCACTTCCGATAACTCCTGACTGCCACAAGACATTTTCAAAGCGCATGCCACCACCTGTAGTAAAACTACACTGATAATATTAGAATGTTTTTTTAAAGATAGGATACTACATATCATTAAAACTTAAATTTATGTCATTTAAAAAAACGCTGTAAGAATGCATATTCAGTGTGATAACTATTGCGTTACGAAGGGTCGAATTAGGCAGAAGACACCGGACATGAGGCATTCCAACTTAGTTCTCAGGCGTAACATTGCATCCAGGTAGGACCTAAGAAATAACTCCTGTCCCAATTGAGGTTTGATCCCATGGGCTGCAGTGACCACTTAACATCCGTTAATATAAGAAAGAAGTCCTAAATTCTTGTCGAGTCCGAGAGTAACGCTGATCGGTGTTTTTTTTATATTTTTTAATATCAAACGAGCATGCAGGCCACCTGATGTTAAGTGTCTGCTGCAGCCCATGGACATCCACATCTGCGTCAAATAGAACGGAAGTCTTATCTGAGGTTGTATGTGGATCCGTTGCTATACCTTCACACTCACAGACCCACAGTAGGTTTTAACCTGTGTCGTGGGTGTCATGGACACACAGAAACAAGCACACAAACACTCAGACCGGGTACAGAAATCTAAATTCATCATTCAAATTTCCGCCCCGCTGGGAATCGAACCCAGGACCCTCCGACCGGCAGACCGCGCGTTGACAACAGCGCCATATGGGTCTTCAAAACCATAGATAACAAACAACAGAACATCATCACAAACTTCCTCGTTCATAATATAATAGGATATCGAGAGCGGTGAAAGGACGCTATAGCGAGATACTCGTACTCACAAAGCCTCCCAGATTAATGTTCATTCTCATAGACTTTGTCGAGTACAGGAACGACAGTATGATAGCTCCTAGTAGAAGCGTCGTTATCACTTTGCCGGCAACACCGCCGTTTCTGTCGTAGATCACACGGACACCTGGAATTGAGCGGGATTTTAATTTAATATCGTCACCATCCCACTGAACAATTATGGATTGATCATGGATACGGGTCCGCTCTGAGATGAGAGGATATAGGGAGAGATGAGGCATTTCAACTTAGTCCTCATGAGTAGCAACGCGTCCACATACGACCTCAAATATGGTTTCAGTCCTAGTCGAGGTTTGATGTGGATGTCCATGGGCTGCAGTGAACACTTAACATCAGGTGGCCTGCAAAAAAAAGCGCTCGACGCTGGTCAAGTGCGAATTAATGAACTTTACATGCCTTCGAGTACATTCTAGAAGACTCAGGCTTGCAGGCTTCCTCGCGACGTTAACCTTAAACCGCTTAACCAATTGACAATTATTTTTCAGTACCACATAATTTCGAAAAATTAGAGGTGGTCGCGGTATTCGAATCCCGAACCACTGGATGGAGCAGTAGAGTCTCTGGGCGATTGATATATTAACACATTTATTGAATCTAATGGTGGTAGTCTCATGACCGTCTGCGGCGGCACCACATCATCATCATCATCAACCCATTATTGTCGCACTGGGCACGGGTCTCCTCTCATAGATGAGAGGGTTTAGGCCATAGTCCGCCACGCTGGCCAAATGCGGATTGGCGGACTTCAAATGCCTTTGAAAACGTTCTGGACAACTCTCGGGCATGCAGGTTTCCTCACGATGTTTTCCTTCACCGTTAAATGATTGTTGCGAGTGATAATTACCCAATTCATAATACGTACATAATTTCGAAAAAATTTAATAGACAGTGTTTCGAGAAACAGAGGTGCGTGCCGTGATTTGAACCTTGACCAAAAGTAGCGGAGTTGAGATGCTTAAACTAGGCTATCACTCACTAACTCATCACTGATTCAATGTCAAACCACGGGACAATACTCTAGAAACATCTAACTAAACTAACTAAATAGGAAAATAATCTTTCACGTTTCGTACCCTAATTTTCATAGATGTAAGTGCGCACTTACAAAAAAAAGATTGATTAAATATCATTATCAACACATTATTGTCCCACTGCTGGGCGCGAGTCTCGTCTCGGAGATTATAACAGAGTTAAGGCCATAGTCCAACTGGCTGGCCAAGTGCCGATTGGTGGACCAAACTGCCTTTGAGAACGTTATAGCGAACCGGCATTCGGGTTACCTTACATTTTCTTTCACAGTTAAAGCGAGTGATAATTAATTTGTAATACGCACAAAATTTCGTAAATTCATAATACTTTTGTACTCCGTTGTACTACGTTTGTACTCCGACCCACAGGGGCGGTTAGAGATTCTTATCCACTAGACTATCACTCATCGAATACTACGAGACGATGCCAATCGGTAAATTGGTTGTTTATCGAAGAGTCCGTAGCGGTTTAGTGCCCGGAAGTCTTGTCTCAACATATGTCAACTAAACTTCGGATCCGACATTCCTTCGGAACTTCTGTTCTTACCCCGTCATGTGTCAACTAAACTTCGGATCCGACATTCTGTTCTTACCACCTTTTGGTTTACTTTCTGATGCATAAGTTCTCGAGAGATGACTTTTGATGTCAATTCTTTGTCAAGCGCGTATTTATACGGGACGGTGGTAGTCTGTTGTGGAAGGGCCGCTACTGTAGCTTCAGTTTGAAGGGTGCGTTTAGGCAGAACAGTGGATGGAAGCATTCCAACTTAGTCCTCAGGAGTCGCAGCACACCCGCATATACTCAGATGTCCTGTCTGTCCTACAGCATTTATTAACGAGATAAAAGGTATCCTGTGTTAATCCAGTACAATATCTGTACACGTGTCGAGCTTCATCCATATCAGTTCAACGGTTAATACGTGATTTTTGAAATTTCATATGTATAATTAATCAATAGGATTTCTGAGGCCGATATTATTTAAAGCCTTCTTCTTTCTGAACTTAACTCTACTTAACCTTATCCTACCGATTACAGCAATTTCCGAACGAATATTTCTTGATTATTACGTCGATGTAGATACCTCAAAAGAAGCTATGACATCACAACTGTATGCTAGTAAATCTGATTTTTTATTTATTTCTAGATAAATTTTTATTTATTTATTTTTATATGATTCACCCAGAATGCGAATGATGTTTTAGCAGAATAAATGTTGCTGATCCACATTCCAATTATTAGCAGGGATAAGAAAAAACAACAAATTATGATATGGTGGTAGAATTATGTCAGAGGCTCGCCTACGGCGGTAACACCGCTGCATCTGTTTCTGCCGGAAAGCAGCAGTGTTAATACGGGTGTATTTCGATTTGAAGATTAGTCAGAGTACACTGGACAGAAGGCATTTCAACACAGACCTCGGGAGTAGCCTCTGCATCTGCATACAACCTGAATTGGGACTGTGGTCCGTCGGCTGTGGTGACCATTTAACATCAGGTGGCCTCCATGCTCGTGGGGTTAGGTAGAGTACACTGGACAGAGAGTATTCCAACACAGACCACGGGAGTAGCCTCTGCATCAGCCAGCGACTTCAATGAGGACTGTGGTCCATCGGCTGAAGTGACCATTTAACATCAGGTGGCCTGCATGCTCGCTTGGTACTCCACATAATAAAAAAAAAAGTAAGTGGCAATTTTTATCTAATATTGTGTTTTTTTACTTTGCATTGTATTTTAATTAAATAAAGCAAATACCGCTTCGGCACTCGCAGCTACAATCATTATATAATTTTTGATCGCGATGCCGCAACATTTTACGAGCTAAAGTATGGCACGGCTCAAATACGCAATTGTTTGCTTAGGTTGATATAATTTAGAGGGCATATTGAGGTATTATTGCATGAAGCTAAGAAACATTTGCAATGTTTGAAGTGCATTGCTGGAGTAGAAATTTTGGTTATTAAATGTCGCACGGTTCAATCGATAAGTGTTCATTTCTTTCGATTTGATATTTATAGAAAATTGCTATGAGATTGTCGCGAATTGCCGCAGTAGAAATTTAAATAAATAGCTTAAGTTCTAAAAACATCGCAACGTTCAATCAACAATAATTGTTTGTTTATTTAATTCTAGCTATTGTCCGAGGTTTTGTTCGCGTAGTCAAACACAGAGACTACCGCTGAACTGTATGAAACCCACCTATTGTAAGTTAAATCGCAATCTTAACAATAGTATAGAAACGCATGAAGGATAAACATACATACGTTTATCTTTACATTTACAGATAGAATAATTGAATGTGGTTAGGAGCATTAAAATGTGTTTGTCGCGATTTGCCGCAGTGGAATTTTAAGTTAAAAAAATATCGCAACGTCGACAATAATTGTTTGTTTAGTTTCATTTAATATTTATACACTATGGCAAAAATAATTAATTTTGTTGCACGTTCAATACGCAATGTTTGCGTGTATGTAATTGGATTAATTATGTTGCTTTTAATATTAGTATGATATATTACTTTGTCGCGATACGCCGCGGTAGCATAAAAAAAATACTGGGTACGGTAGACAATAATTTTGTTTATTCAGTTTATAATAAATAATTATACAATTAAAGACATAATATAGTTTATTTTGTTGCGTGTGGCATTCAACAATATTGTGACATATTAGTTTGTCGCGCATTGCTGTAGTAAAACTTTAAGTCGCAGAGTTTATTCGACACTTGGTTCAGTAGTACTTAACATTTAACAGCAAATATACTGGTAGCCTTATGTCGAAGGCTGGCCTACACCTATTTCTGTCGTATAGCAAAGGTGCTCGTACTGCTGTGTAGTTAGACAGGCTGTATATACTGGACAGGAC
Source organism: Doberes anticus (assembly GCA_018250115.1). NCBI lineage: Eukaryota > Metazoa > Arthropoda > Insecta > Lepidoptera > Hesperiidae > Doberes > Doberes anticus. The sequence goes on along the minus strand of DWKW01001740.1, from coordinate 213 downwards.
TAATATAACGTAACGTAGGACTTTTTCTCTATTTGCGGTTGGATAAGGTTGTCCATGAGTTGCAGTGATCACAAAGTATCTAATGGCCTGAAGGCTCACTTGATACTCCTTTAATAGTATCATCATCATCAACCCGTTATTGTCCCACTGCTGGGCACGGGTCTTCTCTCACAGATGAGAGAGTTTAGGCCATAGTCCACCACGCTGGCCAAG
>DWKW01001739.1:0-12070 GCA_018250115.1 Doberes anticus | reverse complement strand
TTACGGCAGAAATAGATGTAGCGGTGGTGCCGCCGCAGGCGAGTCTTTGACATAAGACTCTACCACCATCAAATAGTAGTATGTTTACTAAAATTATAAATATTATTTTTAAGGCTGGGTGTCCAAGAGTTGATTGCATGGAGTCAGGCCCAGCAGGTGCCAGTTCTAGTCTTCTCAGCAGGTCTTGGTGAATCCGTTGTGGCAGCACTTATGGCGGCGGATTTCCTTTTGCCTCATGTGAAGGTACACCAAACATTATACCTAAATGAAAATTAAAAAAAAGAATATTCACAATAACGTTTTGGATTCTATTAAATTTATATGGTACATAATTTTTTAGATTCATATAACTGTCCTGCACCACATTTACTTGTTAGCTGTAATTATGTCGAGGATATTTTTCAAGACTTCCAAATCACAATTCTGTTGTAAATTTATTTGATTTTAATTAATCAGCGTAAGCAGTGTAAGAAAATTAATAGAATTTGAGTGTGTCTGCAAAATATATCCGGTGCGAATAATATTGTGTCGTATGCACATCAATAAATATATTGTAACTAGCATTACATAATTACAGTCAGTCGCTTGTAAGAGATCAACGTGAAAACACGTAATAAAATGTTCAGTGTAATAAGAATTTCCAGTGAATCCTAACTCATCATCACTCCTAACTCATCACTCACACCACACACCACAATTGTGCACAATTACAGATGAGTGATCTTGGTTTTCGGTATATAATAACTTTTAAAATATTTTAATCGAAAAACATTTCCGTTCGAAACTAACATAATATTGGTCCTGGCAGTGTTTCAAATGTGTTGATTTACTTATTAAAAATCGTTTCAAACGTCGATAGACCACCGTCGCATTTCACGTTGCTCTCACCCTTCTATAATTCGATAAAACTTCCATTTCCGATTTACGACATTTCTATGAAACATAATCAATACAGATTAAAAAATATAGTAAACATTCGTGTTTTCCCGTCAATACCATGCATAAACTATTTCTTTACTTCTGGGAATACCTTCATTTATGTGTGTGTTTTAAGGTTTTAAATGTTGCTTACACGAGCGATGTCTACCTAAAATCGTTAAAATAGTAAGACAATAATAAAAAAACCGAAAAATCCGTTATCGAATCGTTCCGTATTTAATTCCGCTCCCGCTAACTTCCGAACACATACAAAAGCGGAGACTATCTTTTTAGATTCTAACCTTTTTTTCTACCCTCCACTTACTACTTTAATATCTGGAGATAAACACAGACAACATCTATACAGTTTGCGTCTAGACATTAAATCAGTTATTATTTAAAATCAGAAGGCGCAGGACCGGACCAAGTGGCGCTAATTAGGGGAGGCCTATGTCCAGCAGTGGACCTTTAAATGCTGATGGATGGATGGATGATTTAAAATCAACATTATTTGACATTATTTCGTTGTGGTAAACATGCCGGTCTGCCCTTCGGAGGGCGCTGGGTTCATATCCAAAAGGGACAGAGTGATAATTTTAGATTTCTGTTCCTAGTCTGTCTTTGTGTACAACGACGAGGATGCAGATCACCTGATGTTAACTGGTAAACGCTGCCCATGGAAGTCCACGTCCAACCTATGTTAAGAAAGTCCTGATGTGCGTGTATTCTATACAAAACGGTCGCCCTAACGCACCCTTCAAACCGAAACAAGACAGTGCACACAGTAGTCACACCGCGTCTTTACGGCAGAAATAGGTGCTGTAATGGTGCCTCCGACGAGTTCGACGTATGCCTCTACCACCATTAAAGCCCATAGTGCTTTTAGTCTCGATTGTAGTAAGTGTTCTAATTACGAATTGGGAACCTACTTCGTGTTTTTGTTCCTAGTGAGTAAGTCACCTAAAACATTTATAGTTGAATCATGGTATGGAATGGTTTAGTGGGCACTGTGGCCAGATACCCAACTTTCTTATTGTTTTCGTTGTGTTATATTCTAGGTGATATCAAATTTCCTCGCCCTCGACGATGAGAACAGAATAGTCGGCATTAAAGGTGATGTGATACACACGTACAACAAGAACGAAGCGGCTATAAAAGGCACAGAGTACTATGAGATGGTGAAAAACCGCAGCAACGTTATTCTGATGGGTGACAATATTGGGGACGCAGGCATGGCTGAGGGCATGGAGCACTGTGACGTAGTCATCAAAGTGGGCTTCCTCGGACGCAACGCAGAGGACAATCTACATAACTACCTCAACAAATTCGACATAGTGTTGGTCAACGACCCCACCATGGACATAGTTAATGCCATACTGAAACGAGTGCTGTGATTAATTTTTAATGACATTCGATTTTATTTAGTACATTTGTCAGTTTTATGTACACGTTTTGAGATTCCATTTTTTACATGTTGGGTTTGTTAACAATATGTACGACTGTACATAACAATTCAATATTTTTACACGATTGGAATGACAGGTTTAGGGCAATAATAATCGATACTTGTAATTTTTTAAATTTGTTTTTTAGTCTATTTAAAAATCCAACACCGCGCCATGCGTGAATGTAGTGTGATGTGATCATACTGGTTACGTTGAGGCCATAGTACGAGTTTTGAAAAGTTTGAAAAGTACGCCCATGAATTAAAAATGAACCTTGTCTATTGCTCGATTACGTATTTAAAAATGAAATTTGACAATACGATATCGATGTGGATTTATTTTTTCGCAAACTACTACTATTACTACTAGTTTTGTTGGGCCTAAGAATGTTCTTTACTCAATGTAATTAATACTACTTGACTACTAACGATCATGTGTCCGTAGTTACAGAAGGTAGTTAATGATATAAAAAAACTGTAACGTAATTTATTCGCTTAAATTATGATAGAGAATTTTTTTTTGTAAGTAGTTAACTAACACTGCTTAACATTTAATGGATAGGGGCTATTAATCTTCTTCTTAAATAATTCTTTAATAGTACTTCTTTGTTGTTATTTTTTATATTTTGTACGTTTTGTTAATAGGTTTGTAACCGAAAAAAAGGAGATTAAGTACATGCATTGACAAAATTGGAGGAACATGATAAAAAAAATGAAATGAGCAACACCATAGATTTTCTTTAAATAGCTTTTTTCCATAGGTTTCGCAAAAGTCTGTACTATTACAGTGTAAAAATTAAAAAAAAAATGTTCATATATTATCATACGCAATAAAAATTTATGTGTTGCATGGTCTATACTAGAAGTTCATTTTAATAAGTCCCTCTTATTATTCCTATATATTGACACAGTTAGCAATTTTAATAAAATTTGACTGAAGAGGGTGAAAAGGATATACTTGCACGCATTGGGAGACAAGTTGTACAATTATACAATGTACCGTTCACTGACTACTGAACGTTGTTTTAGAGTCCATACCACATAAACACTGAACTTTTATAGAATTACTGTGTCGTCCGTCTCTGTCTTTCTGCGTGTCAAGGTCTTTTTTTCTCAGATAAGAATTTCATATCGAATACCAAGATCTAATAATACTGCTGCGTCGTAATTTTTAATGCAATTAAGAGCTTGATTTTTAAGCTTGTAGTCTCAATGAACAGTTACGTCACTTCGTATTTTCATGCTAAAAGTAAACTCAGTGACTGATTTTATCAGACTATTGATTACCAACCTACACCAACTATACCTTTCGCCGATCTACAATATGCACAGTTGCCAATCAAGATCTTTTGGCACAAGGGAAAAAATAAATACGAAGGGAATTAATAATTACGTAACTAACTTTTATTTGTTGTCCCCTTTGTCATCTATAACCACCATAGAAACCACAGTTAAGTTAGCGGTTACTCTGGTTTATCCGGCAATCGGTACTCGGCAAGCGTGGTAGACTATGGCCTAGCCCCTCATCTCTTGAGAGGGGACCCTAGCGCAGCAGTAACACAATAATGGAGCTTATTGATAATACGATGTTGATTGTTGTGTATTCATTACAACAGTGCGGAACAGTAGAATACACTTGTTAGATTTATATCTCAGTGCTCTCGTGAGCAGTTAGATAAAAATAATATAATATTCGTGGCAATTATAATTATTTATGTAATGATAGATAATTTGATGCATATTCATACCAATATTCTTTTAAATGTTCATGCGTGTTTAACTGCATTTTAAGTGTTTTCAGTGATAAATCCTGTGATCAGTCTTTGCTGAGGAAGGATAAATAAGGTACCGTTACTCAGTACCGCTTGAAAACTGTTACTACGGGTTTAATGTATCTTATATAGCATTATTATTAAAGATATTTCTACATTATTGCACAAGTTTAGATGTGCGGCCATTATTTTAACAACTAACAGTATTTCCAATTTTTATGGTTAGGAAATTCTAATACTTAATATAACAGAAAAAAAATGTTACACTTTTGAATATTAAACGTATTTTCTAGTCGATGCTTTGATTGATTCAATCCCACTACCTCAATTTCCAGTGGCGCGGCTGGGTTTAAATTCCAGTGTGCAATTCGAAATTTTCAAAGTGATGTGTGGGTGTGATAATTTATTCCACAAACTATCACTTGGTAAAAGTTCACTGAGGAAAATTCACACGCCTGAAAGTTTGTCCCTAAGATTCTTAATGGCAAATGACGTCCGACAATATCATCCAATGGTCGACCAAACAAATACTCACAGTATTTATCAAAAGATTTTTTTTAAATACAATATAATAGTATTTCTTCAACGCTAGCAATAAGTAGCTAACGTAGCACAGGATGTTTCAATCACAAATCAATGAATTTTCATAGATATCGGGCACACGCCGACAGGGGTACATGAAATGTTTTAATCAGATTTAGAAGGAAACATAGTCGGCAAATCTTATTCGATGATAAATATAAATATAAAATTTGTTTGCAATAATAGTCTCAGAGTTGCTCTTTGTGCATATTACATGAGCACTTCGACAGGACCTTAGAACGGTTAAGGGTATTACATTCTATCTAACAATCACTAAAAATAAGGATTACATCTATTTGTTAATCACCAAATATTACTTTCTAGATGAATGTCAATTGTATTTTTTTTTAATATTAGCAGAATAGCAAGCGAGCATGCAGGCCACCTGATGTTAAGTGGTCTCTGCAGCACTTGGACATCCACACCTGAGGTTGAGTGTGGACGCGTTGCTACTCCTGAGGACTATGTTGGAATGCCTCGCGTCCAGTGTCGTCAGCCTAACTACAGCCTTCAAACCGAAAAACACCAGTTCTCACACTGCTGCTTTACGGCAGAAATAGGCGTAGTGGCGGTGCCGCCGCAGGCGAGCCTTCGACATAAGACTCTACCACCATCAAATATGTGATAATATGTGATTGAAGATATCCCATTGTAATCAAAAATCTAAATACGTTTTGACCTTGTCTGAATAGTGTGGGTACCTACAAAGTTAAATATAAATAACAAAACAAAATAACTTCTGCAATCTTAGTATATATTTAATCTTTTTTTGTATTTTTTTAAATCATCAACAAGATATACAATTTAGTATTCCATTATACCTTAAATAAACATAATAGTTTTAACAAATACACCAAAATACAGACAATCATTGCGTCAAAAGGTATAATTCCACAGAAGGAATGTTAAGTTACACAATTATTATAGGTACTTTTAGTATAAAAAGCATTATGTCCGAGATGTCACTTATAAATTACATGAGTACCTTATAATGCTTTTTCGAGAACTATAGATTAAACTGTTGATCTGTGATTCCGAGCTGATGCATTAATATTTTTGACAATATGACATCCATTCAAATATAGAAAAGCTGAAGTATCGCATATTCTACCGTGATATTACATTTAATTCGTTATTCATCTACTATTTTAAGTAGCAAGTGGTAAAAATTATGATCCTAGTAAAGTTATTTACATTTTATAAATATGTAAGAAACAATATAATAATCATTATTATTTTACATTACATCTGCCTTTTATGAATCCCAATATAAAAAACTACTAGTCTTTCTTCCAAATGCCTGCGAATGGTGAAATGACGGGTGTAGAATCAAAAATAGCTTTGGATAAAGATGACTTCAATTCTGATGGCAATTTTTAAACACTATTTTAGTAGAGATATAGCTGGAGTTGATACTCAATGCGTTCATCCATCATAAAAGCGATGAAGATTTTTTAAATATTTAAGTCATTTTGTGGCAGTATGGCTTTAGCTGGTTCTGATTCTACACTACTTAAATTTATTTATGTATGGAAAATAACCACTCCCAAAGTTAATACAAAAGTTGCTAGCTTTTAGTTGGATAGAAATATGAACATTAAAACTACAACTGCGAACTAAAAATCCAGGTATATCCTACAATATTGATAGTGATCCGTGTGCTGATTAGGCGACTCGGTAATAAGCCAAAAAACGAAATATGATTTGTAAACAATTTTTTTTAGTGCACTAAACAGGAATTTTAATTTTAATTCAATAATTTATTTTGTATCAAATCAATTATCATTCTTATTTATTGATTTAATTTTAATTTTACTGTAATTTTATGAATTCTCTATTTTATTGCATGATCACAACACATTTATTATTTTCACTAGTTTTTTGTGAATCATATCAAATAAAAACACTTGCATAATTATGGATGCAGTCTAAACCTGTAATTGTAATGACATCTACTTTATTTTCGATTTCTGTCTATTCGATATCGTGCTTGGTGGTTATCAATAAATAAATAAATTAATTAAAATAATACACAATAGGTCCTATACACAGATAATGTTTCGGTTGAAAACATTAAAACATCAAGTTGAATGTTTTAGTAGAGTCGTAAGATCAAAGGCAATAAACGAATTCACGGCTTTCTTTCTTACGCTATTTCATGATATGCTATGTAAAAAACAACCTATAATATTTTAATTGAGAAGCAAATTAAACAAAGTAAAAAGCGCAGTAATATAAGTAAAAAAGGTACAATTACAAAATTCAACCACTGGACACAAAAGGATCAATTTTTTTACAAGATAATGATCTAATCTGTCGATTTTTTCATGGTACCGTACATCAGAATGGTTTTAAAAAAATCTCTTAATTAGAGACATAATTACATTACATTAGAGAAGAACATGCTAACTTTTAATTGTACAATAAGCAAATTAAAACTTAACAAACAATAGAACTATATGTACAGTAGATGTTGTAATGATTATACTTATATTATATGGAAACTTCGTATAGTATTCATTATTAAAGGTAACTTTCAATGTACAATTAAATTAATCTGTGATGCATTGCAGTTGTTTCCTATAGGAAAGGAAACCCTTTTTTTAATAAAGAAGTAGCAAACGAGCGTGCAGGCAATCTGATCTTGAGTGGTCACTACAGCCCATGAACATCCAAACTCAAGATGGGTCGAAGTACTATTTGAGGTCGTTGCTACTACTGATTTTTAAGTTAGAATGCCCTTTGAGAATACCTCCTACATAGAAACTCACCAAGTAACAAATTTTACATATTTATAATAAAATTGTAGATAGAATTACAGTTGTAAGACTCATTTATTTCCGTTAATTTCCGCTCCAAATTGTATGGATCAAATACTTATTATAATATTTATACTTGTAAAATTACAATAAACCAAAAACTATTAATCCCCGTTTATAATAAATTATCAATCAGGTCACAGATAACGAATGGATGATGCCCAAATTATCATAAGTCAATTTTATCAGCTAGAGCTGGCGTGATATATGAACTGGTAAAATTTTAAACACCTTTTAAACAATATTTCGGGCTAAATAACGGGTCAGTAATGATGACAATATTTAACCACATCAAAATAAAAGATTTAAAGTGCATGTACATAAGTAGGCAACTTACACATATATGTTTTTAATAACTCTTCACACTCATAGCCACAAACTAGGATTACCTGTATCTTGGGTGCCATGGACATACAGGAACAAGCACACAAACACCCAGACCAGATGCAGAAATTTAAATCAATCATTCAAATTTCTCCACCGCTGGAAATCGAAACCGGGACCCTCCGAACGGCAGAGAGGTACGATAACCACTACGTTATGACATGAGAACACATATAATTATTTATAATTCATACCGGTTTTCTGTGACGCGTTTTTTATTCCGTGAATACCACTGTGTGTGTGTACTATTATACATTTTAGAAAAAAAAAAATCGTAGGCCCATAATACTGATCACAAACAGCTACAGAAAAAAAATCGGCATTAAAATCAAGTGCAAACTTCCGACTGAGATCTACCTAAAAATGTTTCGTCTGTGCCGGGTACCGAGTAAACAAAATTTTAATTAAAATGAAGTTATAGCTATATATATATATAGTTATAGTATTTTTCGTTACGTAGTACTGCAACAGGGTTTTCTCGATAAAGAGAACGACTGTTCAGAGCTTACACGATTTCTGCATACGCATTGTGTTTAATAAATTCCTAAAGTTGACGCTAAAATTGTGCTTCAATTGAGCGATTTGTGTAACAAAACAATAATTTTGTGATGAGAGTCGTAGACGCAATATATTTACTAATATAAACAGATAACAGTTGGTATCAGCATGAACGTACATGTCTTCTGTATTGTTGATAGAATATAACAATGATTACATCTAAATAAGCATATATAATCCGTACTTGACCAGCGTGGCGGACTATAGATTTAACCCTCTAATATCTGAGAAGAGACCCGTGCCCAGCAGTGGAACAATATTGGGGTGATGATGAAGCATATACAGTATTGACATGATACAGTTTTGGTCCAAGATACGTATTTGTATTTGTGCATCAGTCGTCGCTCAGTCGTCTGCGTTTTGATTTTTTCTTTTGCATTGCTTCCATTCGCATATCTTCCAAATCTTCCATTATACCTTAAATATGTCGGGCAAACATTAATACTATGGAAACTTAAAATTAAATTCTTTGGAAACTTATTTTCTTTAATTGAACTACTGAGATATCAGGAAAGATAATGATGAATGAATTAAATCTTTTTTTTTAATTCAGTACATACTACACTATACTAAGACCCACTAGATAATCGATCGTCGTAGAAATAAATTATCACTTGCTTAAACGGTGAAGGAAAACATCGTGAGGAAATCTGAATGCCTGAGAGCTCTCCAGAATGTTCTCAAAGGCAAGTGAAGTCCGCCAATCCGCACTTGGCCAGCGTGGACTATGGTCTAAACAATTTTATCTCTGAGATGAGACCAGTGCCCAGCATTGGGACAATAATGCGTTGATGAAGAATCAATCATAAAGTGTTAGATTTTTATTCTCCTTCTTGCCACGAACGTGCAACTATCGCCTAGCATTGTACTCAAGGGAAGCATTTCGAAAAAAGATTTTAATTTTTTTTTTATCAGGATTAGCAAATATTCGCAAACATTCCGCCCTAAAAGACAAAATTACTGCAACGACTAAGTAGGACACGAAAATGATGGCTTATATTTCTATTGTTTATATGTTGAACGTACCAATTTTTTTACTTATGTACTCCTCGCGCTGCTGCCGCGAGAAGCTAGACACCATCGTGGGATCGTCATCATCGTCCATGTCCCGGTATCTGAAAACACAATACCGCAAGTAATGACAGGAACTATGAAATGAACATTTTTATTTAATTTTGAAATAATTTTGTTCAACAGCTTTGAGCACCCTTACAGGCTAGGTTATAGGGCTTCCGATATATTATTTTATACCAAAAGCAGAGTAGTAGAACATGAAATTAACCGCCTGACTAAAAAGGCAAACTTCAGTTCATTTGAACAAGTATCAATATCGTCGAGTAGAGTTGCATATATGCATATTTTATAAACTACCATTACATAGGAAATCTAGATGACTAGTCGATTTTTTTAGTTATTCAATTCATATAATTAACTTTTTAGGACCACGCTATTAAATTAGGCTTTGCCTGTAATGTTAGTGTTTTATATGTATATATTAATAAATAAATATATCCAATTCATAATGTTTGCATGTATTAAATTACTACAAACAGCGATGCGGACTAAAAAAACAAACAGGGCTGTCACTGAAAAAACAGTAAGGTCGACGACACTGATCGAAGTGAAAAATAATTGAGACTCGACAATAGATGGCGCTACTTACTATGTAAAATATGTATTGCGTATGCCACCGCAACTTACAAAGCGGTAAATGCATTAACTCACATTGGCTTTTGGGTCGCTCCATCTAAGCTTCAATCACTGGGCCATAAACTTAAAACTCACATGTCAGTAACTCTTACATTCACTCTCGTAATATATCTTGCTATCTTACGGTAACATTCGCAATGACAAACCGCACACCCATTTACATATACATCGTTAATATTACTTCTTTGTTAAATTTGATACTTAACGTGTTAGGGATTAAAACTGTTAATGTTTAATGTCCACTGGGTTGGTACCTGTCACTACATATCCCTTACTTAAAGCCGAAATAAATATTTAGTGATAATTTCTGTTTACTGCCAGATTTAAAAATATTTAATGAATATTTTCATAGCTTAATTCTTAGGTACCAGGGTTTAATTGTAATGTAAAACACCCATTTATATTCAGATGAATCTTAAGAGGCAAAGTAATTATTTAGAGGTAAATGAGCCTCCATGCCACCACTTAATATTAAGTAGTTACTGTGACCCAATGAGTAATATCCACAGCAAGCCTAAAATAGGACTAAATCCAGCAAGAGATCAGATATAGATATGTTGCTACTAAAAAAAAATTGCTTGCACAAACACTCAGATTCTACCATTTTTATTTTATATACTTATTTGTTTGCCTTACACACAATAATTACAGGAATATCAGCATTAATTAAATATAATGTTGTAACTAGATCAGTTGAATATAACGTTAGATTTAGCCTGGAAGATTAAATAGAACCGTTGAATACATACTTTGATCTATCGTAGCCAAATATTTCCTTAATATGCTTTGAGTAATCCATGTTCTCGTCTCCGTCGTCAATAAAATCGTCCATTTCTGAGTCGTACTCTGAATCCGAGTCCACCATACGACCTGGAACCGCATTAACATTCACATATAATTGTTACAAAATTGTAACCTAGCAGAGAGTGCTATGTGTGTGAGAAACAATTTGCACTCAGCCAAAGAAACATACTATGGCCCTTTTCAACGTTAACTGTTGTTAATGATTAAATTGGATTGCATAGTAACTTACGTTTTTTCTTCTTCGTATCAAGATGTGCTTTCCTTTTAACATCGCTTGGGGGGAACTGTTTCGTGCCATTTTTTGATAGAGAGTTAACATGTTTATCAAAGTCAAAACTGTTTGAAACGTTCGGTTTACTGGGACCAGGTCGGGATTTAGCATTATCAGGTAAAGGTCGTCTATCATCAGGTTTCTTAGCTGGTAGAATTTTTCCATTCTCTGGTAACTGTTTAGCAATATCCATTTTGGCATGTCCATTTAATTTTTGAGATCTGTCATTGGACATCTTCAGCTTAGCCGCCATAACTTTATCCTTCACATCATTCTTTTGACTCAAAATCTGCTCCTTACTTACTTTTGGCACTTGTTTACCTTGTGTACTGTAACCATTCACAACTTTTTCACTAGTCTTTCCAGACACAACTTTCTTTTCATTTGAGTTTTTATCTATCCTGTATGTGTTTTGGGTTTTTAAGTCTATGCTCTTTTTTAAATCTTGTTTTGAGTTGTGATCTTTTGAACTCACCTTAGATCTATCAGAATAGTTATCTGATGTTTTACCACTTTTGTCTACAGACTTACTCTCTAATTTTAATTTCGACTTATCCAATTTTTCCCTGTCTTTGCTCAGTCTTTCCATTTCCCTATCAATGCGATCTCTTTCAGCTTTTAGTTTTTCTAACCTTTCCCTATCTAGACTTTGTTTATCCCGTTCAAGCTTCTCCCGTTCATTTTTAGATCTTTCTTTTTCTTTTTGTATTTTTTCAATTTTATCTCTTTCACTAATATTTTTTTCCCTTTCCTTCTGGCATGTTTTTCGAACATCATTTTTGTGAGTATTTGAATTCTTGTCACTAAG
>DWKW01001738.1:0-12072 GCA_018250115.1 Doberes anticus | reverse complement strand
AACTTATAGTTTTCTTTTTATTTCAGATCTGCAACTTCGCTTCACAAGTCTTCATGAATATAATGGCACATGGTATTCAGTATGAGGACCTCTCTGCTAGAAACATAGCGAATTAATTTTTCATCGAGCAGTGCCCCGGGTCAGAGTGAATAATGGGAAAAAGCAACGTTCGGATCAAGTTCGCACATTCCATTGGTCCGCCTATTGACTCGAACACGTTGGGCACCTTTGAGTAGCATCATAGCTCGCGCCCTCGTGCCCGCACTTCAGTTACCGACGCTCTAGCGACTGCCAATAAAGTACAAGTCATACCGGGTTATAATCGATTATTTAAATTTAGATATATTTACCTTAGTACAAAGATAAACAGAACATTAAATGAGAAGTTGTTTAATGTAACTTTAAAAGAAACGAACCGAGTAGTCGGTTGAAAATTGAAACGGTAGTCATGACGGCCACTGCTCCAGAATTGTCAAAGTCGGATTTCTTCGATTTCGTTACGTCAAATGAAGTTACTGACGCTCAGTATAAGCAACAGATGCGTTCAGTTAATGTGTTCATGGAATCGCCTGATTCAAGATCAAACCCTTTACTATCAGAGGAACCAAAAGAACAAAACAACAATAGCTTGCTTAGTGTAGCGGGCGGACAATCCAGTGCCACTACCAGTATGGCGACTGCCACAACTTCAAATACCTTAGAGAGTTTCGACTCAATTTGGAATGTGGACCGTGACCGTGACCGTTTAGAAACTGCTATGCTAGAAGATCTCAATAAATTTTACTGGAATCAAGATACTGAAATGAATGGTTCCCATCCCTGTACAGACACTGCTATTTCGAACAAACTCATTAGCAATAATACAGATGGACAGATATACACACTAACCGTTCTCAATCAAGACATAAACGAATCTAGCTCGAGTACTCGGTATTGGGGGAAGGACGAAGATGTTTCTATGTCGAGTCCTACAGACATAGAACCAAATCCATCTTTGGATTTAGAGTCAATATTAAACATGAATGGATTCCCGAATGATTTTAGTCAGGATTCACTTCATTCAACTATACTCCCAAAAGTCGAAAATTATAACTATGAAGATGGAGAATCAGAAACTCAAAATACAGACATGAGCGCAAGCAGTTTAGTCAAGGTTGAACCATTCAGTTACGACGATTCTGATTTTCAAAGTAATGACAAAAAGGAAGACTGTTCGCGGAGTCCCATAATTGGGACGGCTACCATACTAGAGGGTCAAGTTGAGTACAATAATAATAACAATGACTGGAAATTAACGGATCAAAACACTTCTAATGAGTCATTGTTAAGAAGTGCATTACAAGGAAAAGCTTTTATCAGATACAGTACGATCCAAAAAAATACCATTACTAAATTAGATGCGGAAACAGAATTAAAAAGAGTTATAATAAACAACAATAACAAAGCTGACGTTCCTTCGATGTATTCTGACAGTAAAGAAACAGAATTATTAATGGCAATTGCCCCCGAAAGTGGAAACGTTAATATATCGATATTACTTGATGACCCTACTGCAGCTGCTGTTATATCTAATGGAGACAACCCGACTTCAACACAAAGTGTAGACGATATTTTGTTATCGCAATTAGATGCTAGTTATCCTGATGATTACGAAAAGCTTAAACGGATAGCAACAGAACTAGGTGAATCCGTGCAACCTTTCTGTTCAGTGGAACCTCTGGATCCTACTCGCAGTGTTTATAATATACACCACGTGAACGGCGAATTAGTTACGATGATCCCTGCTGGTGAAGTTCAATTGCCTCAACACTTGCAAATAGTGACAGCGTCACCAACTGTAACGAGTACAAAATCAGTCGGCAAAAAGTATAGGAGAATACAGAATAAAAACTCGCCGCCGTCAGCACAAACGCAGTCTGGCACGGCGATTCAAGCTGCAACATCCACGTCGAACGGTGTCAGAAAAGAGCGATCTCTCCACTACTGCTCAATTTGTTCGAAAGGCTTTAAAGATAAATACTCAGTGAACGTCCATGTGAGAACACACACAGGCGAGAAGCCTTTTTCATGCTCTCTGTGCGGCAAGAGCTTCCGGCAGAAGGCGCACCTTGCGAAGCACTATCAGACGCACATAGCTCAGAAAAGTGCCGCTGCAAATGGCTCTTCGAAGCCTACAAAGCAGAGGTAACCGTACTGTTGTCGGTGCTTCACTTTCGTCTGCATTGATAGTCAATTGAACAATGATACAGTGATAAAGAGTGTATTTCTTTGTTATAGAATACGTAAAGGCTGAAATATCACAGATGAATTTGGTAAGGTGCTAAATGAATTAGTAATAATATGATGATAAGGCAATACACAGAAAATAAGCGTCAAAGAAACTTGACCGTTATCATAATTGTTAATTTGTACGTAATTCCGCCCGTTACCGAATAACTTTTAGCTTTAGCTAGTGTTAGCTAAGAACAGGTACTATTAAGTGTTTTTACTTCGAGATTACTATAAAGACTACATTCCGTATTTATTAGATAAATGTATAACGTCAAAGTGATAACATATTTTTATATACAACGTATTTTAAACGGTCATAGCAATTTGTGTTAAATATCCACTATCTTATCTAATAAGCGATTCCCTCTAGTATTTCCTTTGCTGAGTACAAATGAAACTATCAGATAAGTAGCCAACAATGATGAACAGCTTCGGATTACCTATTGCTCGCCCGCGCTGTAATTTCTCCCGCAGTGCGACCGACTAAACTTTCTAAAAAAATAAAAAATAAATCAGAGTAAAAGAACGGACATTCAGTACTCAACATCTTTCACCGCTCATCTATCGTGTTTTACATTTGCTTAACTCTATATTCGGCTCATCATGCTTTTTTTACCATATGAATTCTTAATGGAAGTGCTTCTTTTAATTTAGCGATGTTGCTAAAAAATTGCTTTCCAAACGTTTAACGTTAAAACATGCTAAGTTATTTGTCTAAAAAAAGTTTAAAGTTTGTATAATCATAAATCATAATCTGTTCATGTAATACATCACTTGTAACTTTAAGCCAATTATTTGGAACTCGGTATCAAACACCACAGTGAAGGGTACCTCATTCCCAATATTACATCTTTCGCCTTATACTGGGAAAGGCTTGATTGCTCCCAGATTGCTATAAATTTGAAATACAAGTGGTGTTTCAATCGCGGTCTTTAAAATTGTGCTCCCTTTCTCGTCTAACAAATTGGCCTTTCTTTGTTCAATTCGTATACTCAGAACAAGGGCCTCGCCTCTTATCTTCAAAGGTATCTATTATTTATAACGACGCAAACTTGGCATTTATTTTATATAAATAAAGGTATTTTATAGCAAAACTTCATCAGCACTCTACTCAAACACTAAATGTTTTTTTTGTGAAATTACAATATTTAGGTCTGAGATGTGTCAATGTTAAAATGCAGTAATTTTATAAAGAGCAGACTATATTGTCTTAAGTTTAATGAAATATAAAAAACACGCATCTACCTTGTAATTGCACTGGACTTACATTTTATCGCATAAGCTACAATTGTTTTACGTACAAATATACAAACTAACATTTCAAGGTACGTTTTGTGTAAACCCTCTCGTAAATTTCACGATATTCTAAAGTTTCCTGGTATTAAAAATCGGAGGTACAGAACAGATTCTGATAATATTACGAGTATTCTATTTTTTGCCGCTTATACCATTTAAACCGCTAATCAAGCGCGCAATGCAGCGTAATACCGTGTACAGTACAACACGACTACATCATATTTTACAAAGTTTGACATTTCTGTACAGATTTCAATTTTACTGTGTACCTACCAATATTGGCTTTTGTAACGCCTAACTAGTTTGTATTATTTTATTGGGTTGTATTACCATTTTTAAACCTTATGTTCAATCCCAAATTCATAGTGTCACAAAACATTTTCCTTCCAATAATAATAAGTTAACTTTCTTTAAGAAATTAATTATACATTTTTTATTAATTTATCTATCCGACCGACACTACCGCTCTTTGGTCTATTTATATGAGATATCATTATTTGGTAACTACTTTAAATATCAAAAATAAATTTTGTAACAAATTTAAAAATTTTGTACCTAAATGTTCTCCTGTTATTTATAATAACAATTATGGTAATACCATAGCCGTATAATTTTGTACTGTAAATGTATAAAGGTTACATAATACTCAATAATAATAATGAAAACCTATATTTCTGTTTTAGTGAAATCATTTTTTCTGTTCGTGGTTTAAATTGGCTGAATATTCATGTAAAATATTACTATGCGTCCATAAGTGCAGAAGTAACAATTGTAGAAAGCAATTTTATTTTCACATTTCAAACTAAAATAATAAGAATAAGGATATATACATAGTTGAAACGGCTAACTGTACTATGTCTCTTCCCATTGTCTTGCCAAGTTCATACTGATCATTAAACATGTAATGTTATTAGATACATATTAATAAATAAGTAACCAGACACTGCCTTACAAAGTTTCTTTCTGACTGAGAGACTTTAATCGGAGTATGTGAACAACTTTGATTAACCTGCAAGACGAAAAACATACTCACAACGATTTATATATCAAAGATCTAAAATTCCATTTTATATTTAGTTATAAGTGATTTTATTATACTTATACATTATTTTCTTTCAATAAGTTAGTGGTTCAAATAATGTTCCTTAAATAAAGGTTGCTGTATTGCCAATAAAAAAAAATTTTTTTTACTTATTAATGGAATATCATGGTCAAAATCAAGCTTTTCAACAAATTGCTTTTTATTTCTTGCAAATAGTTTTTGCTTAATCAGATATCTGTTCGTAACTTTCAGCAACCTTTTGATAAAACATTATTTTATTCTGATCCTGAGATGTTTTTTACTTAACAGTTCATTAACTTCTGAAAAAGTTACACAAAAATGTCACCTTGATATATGAATCGTTACTGTTACTATTAAGTATCTGATGTTCAAGCAGCAATCGTCGATTTTCCTTAGGCTATATAAAATATCGACATAGGTGTTTAGAACTTTCCTTAACAATACTCATTATTTGTAAATAGGTATGTATAATGAACAAACGTAGGAGGAAAACTAATTCGAAGCGTAAATTTTGCTCTACCACTTGTATCTCATTAGACGGTATTTTAAAATGTTAGCGAATTTATAGATTTTGTAAGTAATAAGATATTTTTGAGAGATTTACCAATTAGATGTAAGAAACTTTGGCTACCTTATTGTATATGCGTTTGAGTTAACGGTTGTTAATATATTCATGTAATATATTAAACTATGTTGGTTTTTGTGTAATTATTTCGAAAGAAGGATTTATTATTATTGATGGATTATTATTGCATTTGTTCCTGAGTTGATTATTAGATTTTATTGATAATGATTTGTTTATAAGATGTCTATGTTTAATTTGAACATGAGTAATTTAACAGTTATGTTGTAACAGTGTAGATTTTGAGGGCGACGTGGATGACAATAATTTTTTTAGTAAATTATTTGATGCTCTCACCGTATTTTTGTAAATATTTAACAGTGTTTTGAAATATTTAACCATTGCTCAATTTTTGGTCAAAATTTAAAGTTAAATTATCCACTTCATCCTTAGGTTGAACCGTCCTGTACAATACTTTCATTATTTATTATAGAGATATGGTTAAGTGGAAAAGAGAAAACAAAACAGTAATTTTACTTTGATTAACCCGAGCTGTGATTTTTGCTTATGTATTTCTTTGGTACAGTGGCGTTCGCTAGACGATGGCGGGGCGTCGCATTGCAGAGACTAGAGAAACTGCACCCCAGGTCTACTGGTCCGCACATAAAGTCTTCCATAAGCGTAATTAATATGAGTGCGAATCTTTGCGTCTCCCGAATTTTCACATATTTTGTTATATTTTACGCACTTTACTAATTTGGGTTTGTTTATACCATGCTAAAAAGAACGGTTTTATCCACTAGCCAATCTCATTAATGGAGTTAACTTTTATTAGACGCGAATAAAAAACATTAGTAACCGTATATTAAATTATTATAAAATCATTATGAAGACGTATAAGTTTCGCACGTCATCGTATTTAGTTTTGTCCGAAGTAATCTGGTCACTCTTAGCAGTATCAGATAAGATTTACGTAATGTAATGAAATTCGTAGCTACCATATTTATACAACATTTACAGTTTTGTATTGAATTTCTTATATTTTTTACTTTCCTACTTTAGTTTGCTAATAAAATGTTTTTATAATATAAAGCAAAATCTTTTTTATTTGAATTTTCCCGGTATAGTGATATGATTTTCATTAAATGATGAAATTAAAGTTAAATGGCGTTGTGCTTTTTATGTTTATAAAATACCGGTAGAGTAATAATTGTTTATTAAATTTATATAATTATTTATATTTACAGTACGTAGGTATATAATTCTTTTAATCGGGTACGGAACCTAAGTTTTCTGTTCAATTTATACTTATGTATGTTTGCATATGTATAATCACGATTTTCTATGCAACTATTTACAATTTTATAAATAATTTCTAGAATCTACATCCTATGAGGTTGTCACCGTAAGGCAGTGAAAAAACAATAAAACATTTTTAAGGCATACATTCTTGTTCTACTGAACCGATCTACAAGATGTAGTCAGACTCAAATACTATCATAACAGTCTTGAAGTCTAACCATACGAAGTTAAACTATACCCATACAAATGAACTCAACTGAGAAGTTTTTGTGTAATTGGTGAACAAATATTCAAACAGACAAAACTGTGTTAAAATATTTAGTGTTACTTAGTAGTTAGACCTATAAATAGTCGCCATTAGGTAGGGAAAAAATATCTTCAATGTACTGACATGGTCCAGTTGCAATTTTTTTAATTAAAGTTTTTGGGATTGAAATTACATTTTAATACTTCTATCATAACCGCCATAATATGCAATCTCAGCATCTCAACAATGATTTTAGTACTTATAAATAAAATTTAGGTCATGAACCCATAAAATGTACTAGTAGATTCAATTTATCATTACATCTTTACTCAGCTCCTTTTTGATTAAAAAATCATTTCGTTACAAAGTAGACTTAGCTATAGTAGGTACTTACCTATATTAAAAAAAAAACAATTTAGATTTGGCAATTTTTCAACAAATTTCAGTTGTCGCTACAAATTTGAGATAGTTTCTAGTCTATGAGCCTGTAACAATAATATCCATCAATTTGATGAACCTTATAAACTTCTAAGAACTGTACAATAGAAGTAAATGACGCGAAATAACATTCATCAAGCTATGATAGTTGGGTGGACGACTCGCCCGCGGGAACTACTTGAGGTAATGTGACATAATGATGTCATCAAAAGGCTGTTGTAGCTTATGACTTTATTCGAGCTTATTTATTGCTGTAATATTCTACGAGATGGCGAAAAGGCAAGTACGAACGAGTATATGGCTAACATCTTTACTAGAACTAAGAACAGACAAATTCTTTTGAAATTATTTAACAGATATACATACCCACACGTAAATCTTATACTTATATAATATGTTTTCACTGTTTCGAGCACCTACTGATGCTGTAACGTTGTAACATAAATGTTTTTATTTACACGTCCAAAGGTAAAAAGGTAAGTTTCTAAGTTACCTTTACACATTGAACTAAACAATTAAATGTAATTCAAAAACCTTGACGGAAGACCATGGTGGACTTCCTACAACAAAAGTAGTCAGAATATCGATCATCGGACCAGATGATGTGAACACTGGCGGCGTTAACGGTAAACCATTGTGCGGAACTAGGTGACCAATACATAGGGCAGGGCTGGCAAAAGATGTACGAGTACGAGGAAAACGCTTAAATAAAAGTGTCGGTAATAATAATAAGTATCGGCTCGACAACTAGAGCCGATCTCTATCAAAAAATAAAAATTTAAGCACGACGTAGTTTGGATACCTTGAGCCGAGAACGGTTCAACAATAGAAATGCCTATAATGTAATGTCTATATATAGACATTTATATTGTTGAACCGTTGTTATAGTCTTATTATAACAATCGTAACATTTCTGTACGTTGAAGGTATTTAAAAAATCTAACTGATTTGGAGATTTCTAAACGTAAAACAATTAATGGTGTTAAAACTTAATGGTGGTAGAGCCTTATGTCGAAGGCTCGCATGCGGCGGCACCACCCCCGCACTTATTACTGCCGTTAAGCAACAATATGAGAATTGCTGTGTTTTAGTTTGAATGGTGTAGTTAGGCAGAAGACATCGGACAAGAGGCATTCTAACTTAGTCCTCATGAGTAGCAACGCATCCACATACGACCTCAGATAGGACTTCCGTCCTAGTTGCGGTATAATGTGGATGTCCATGAGCTGCAGTGACAACTTAACATCAGGAGGCCTGCATGATCGACTGCAATATATTTAAAAATAATAATTATTATTATTATTATGGTCTCTATATTATATGGTATACGTTTGTTCGCCAGTCACGCAATAACCGCTGAATAGATTAGATTGGATTTAAATTATTATGATTATACTTAAATACTGCAATATATTTAAACATGATCGGTACAGTAGAACCAAAGATGCAACAAGACCTCTATGTAGTTTGTCCCGTCATATTATACGTGGAGGTCAATTGGGAATGATTTTTTCATAACGCTTAAGAGGTGACAGGGTCGTGATCCGTAGTCTAGTATATACAAATGTATAACTTAAGTAGAATATCTAGCGATATACATATTTATCCCTCTTTATATCAAATGGGGGACTCATATGAATTTTTGTAAACCCAACCAAATTTTTAATAAAATTAAACTTAACTATGTATTTGAATTACGAATAATAATATTATACATTTAAGATAGAGTGGTTGCCAAAAACTTTTGTAATTAAAGTATATATATATATATATATAACATACATTCACGAACAGACTTACTGACGAATTCATTACTGAGATCTCACATCTGATCTGGGACGAAACCAGTCGTCAACAGTAGGGAAATAATGGGTTGATGATATGATTTTTAACTGGTAAGGTTGGCTTTAGGTTTAGATAAACAATTGAATCAATTGGATAATATGATCAATAACATCTTACACACATATTTTAGTAAGTAGGTAGCTAAACACTGAAACAATACACTATAACATACAAATATTAGCTTTTTAACACAGATATGTTGATACTACTTTAGCAATTAACATGAGGCGTTATAATTAAGTGTACATTCTTCATTGTACTCGTAGTTTAGCAAGACAAGCTAACAAAAGCACATAATATAATACAGATAGCAAGGCGTCTTCGACGTGGTATTGTTTCAAGCTTTTCCGGCCAACTTAGGGTTGGCATACACTCTTTAATATCAATCGCACGCCACTGGGTTTTCATAACGTGATTTTACCGTTAGGAAAATTTAACGGCACAGTTGTTAAAAATATAGGTATGTATTCAATAAAATAACAAAGCAATCAATCAAATAAATAGAGTATGGAGTATCGTAATGAAAAATAGATGATGAATAACAACATACAAAATAGAGGAAAAGGGTAACCACATTGAGTGCCGATCTGTTACACGACAACCCTAGTCCAGCGAGCCATGGCTACGTGGTAATTAACTCTATTGTGGCCAAAGAGATCCTATCGATGCCGCAAACACTTCCGATGGATTTACGTCTGCATTCCCGCTTTCCACTCATTGTTTACAGCCTCTAGTTTTATTCTTAACAGATAGGTACACGTGCAAAATAAACACAACAAAGACGAGAAACTGATTAAAATATAACCGAAGCACTACTCGACCTCGAACAAGATTTATTTAATCATTTTCCTTAATATTAAATTAATTCTTAGAGTGGTTATAATGACGGATCATAATCCTCAAAGAATCACCTAAAACATCCAATACCTACCACTACACTATAATCAAAGTATGCCCAAAAACGTAATGTGGGTGGCGTTGCGGGTCAGAACGCTAATTCATACACAAAACCGGAGTGCAAGAAAGTGAAAACGAAAAGGCATCTTAATTTACAATTTAACTTCTAATGTTAATACAGCAGATAGACAGTGTATAATATACGCGAGAAATTAATCGGACTGTATTCAAATCTAAAAGATTGGTATAAATATGAATGCTTGTTAGAAATGTAAACAGACGACGGTGATTATTGTGAAGCACGCTAACTTTCTAAATCTGATGTGCCGTCAATTTTATTATAAGCTTTGATTTTTGAATATAAGCTGGTTGGTGCCTAATCAACAAGTTTATATAAGATACAAATACCTCTACAAGGTACTCGATCTGGCACTGTAAATTAACTTGACGCTGAGGTCTTTGATTGAATATTTAAATAATTAATTAAGGAATCACATGAGCATTAATAATTAGCATTTTTTCCATTAACATTGTGTTGTCAAATTACGTGTGCACCTGGTGTAAAGGCATTTATATTTACTTTAAAGAAACTTTTGCAATTATATATTTACCTATGCATATTTATTCTATGTATCTTAAATAAGTTTACGAAAAAAATATTTGTTTATTCTTGAAGTTTGTATCAGGTTTGTATTTTCAGGAATGTCTTAAGATACGACATTGACAACGAACGTATCTGTTGACTCATTAGTTCCTAAACATTTCTGTATATCACATATTAATAAAAATAACAGGTTATTTGCGAAGCTATTTTGATCAATATAATGTCCATAGATCTTTATTCATTTGAATATGTCAGTTACCTTGTGCATTGAATGTAAATAAGACCTTTATATGATAAAATACTAAACTATAGAATAACAAAAAATAAGCCTAAAACTTTGTCAGTATCAAAGGGCCGATCATTATACATATTTGATGGGACAGTACAATATGGGTCTAATCGATCGGACTTTTACGAGTGCTTAATGCTTTACAAACAAAACAGCAATATAGCAAGTCACTAGTTGATAATAATTTCATTATTAAATAGTTATCTTTTCAGTTTTCTAAATTGTGTCTTTATTATCATTCATACATGTACATGTTCTATTCTATGCATATTCTATTGATTATCCTTCTAATTCAAGAATGATAATACTTTGTGCTTATATTCCGAAATTCTGCGGCTAAATATAATAACAACACTACCTACCAATATCATAAAATCTTTTCCTTTTCAATATTATCTTTGTGGCGATGCGCGATGTCTAAAGGCTGAATTAGTCGATCAACATGAGGCAATGATTCGTTGTACATTGATATCGCCTCATATGTGACGATGTCTAAAGGCTGAATTAGTCGATCAACATGCAATGATCAAGGCAATGACTCGTTGTCGATATCGCTTCAGTTGAATATCTGGGAAACGACCTATTTATTTACAAGGTAGTATTTACATGATTTTCATTTCAATTGGTTTTTCAACTCTTGAATTGTTTCTTCACTCAATCTCCATGAACATTTGGGATTGATTTGGGAACCACCAATTGGGATTGATACTTTCAATTTCATTTTTTATTTAGATTAGTAAATTAGACAACTTTCATGTAACTTAAATACTTTTAATTGTGTTAGAAAATACAAATCATTTTGTGGAACGTACAATAAATAAAATAAAATTAGGATAATTAATATTTAGTATTGAGAGAGCTTTATTTTTTGGGGTCTCTGTAAACGCCCATGAAAAGTACGGAATTGGTGGGATGTTCGTACACGATGTACACAAATGGGAAGTTGGCGATGAACACGCTGGGTTCTGCGGGTCTCGAAGAACGGAAGCCGAACATTGCAGTAGATGCCGCAGCTACAGTTCCTGAAATTAATAAAAATAATGAACATTTGTTATTGTACATAAAGTAATTGCACTCGCTTGTTAGTTTAATCAAAGAACTTTTCTTAATATACCTATTAAAAAGTATTTTATACGAGTATGGTGTTGAGAACCTCATAATTACTTTTAGGTGAGTCGAAGGCTCGTCTTCCGTGCCACCACCCCAGCACCTATGTCTGCCATAAAGCACCACCGCGATCAATGATCTCGCTCAGCGC
>DWKW01001737.1:0-12073 GCA_018250115.1 Doberes anticus | reverse complement strand
AGACCATCTTAGATCATGTGATGAAACCTCTCAACAATAAGCTTTTAAAAAATGTACCGTGGACTTTCCAGCATTACTCTGCGCCTGGTCTTATGCCACGAACTAGCAAAGTCCGGCTCGAAATCAACATTCCGGACTTTATAAGAGCTGAAGACTGGCCTCGTCTAGTCCAGGTCTAAATCTCTTAGACTACAAATTACAGTAAATTTTAGAGGACATAGCCTGTTGTTAACGACACGTCTACGTTGAGTCTCTTAAGAAATCTCTGGAACAAATTTACCATGGGAACAGTGCGTAAATCCATAGATTCGAGGCCAGACACATTAAAGGCCTGCTTCAAAGCCAAAGGTGGCCATTTTGAATAGAATTATTTTTTTGCTCAGACTTCAATAAATTTAATCAGATAAGTGTTATTAAGATCACATTGTAAATAAATAATAACAAGATGGGTCATCTAGAACAAACTACAGATAGGCCTAACACCTATATTAGCTTTACCTGTCTGTAATATGCGACGTCATAAACTCAGGTCAATTAAAATTTTTGTTGTTTTTTTCACTCATGTGCTTCGAACGTCGCGGGAAATTGCCTTGTTAAATAAAATGTACTGTTGGCAGGTGATGAGAAACCCGCCGTCGGCGCTCGTGCTGGCGTACGACGCGGCGCGCGTGGTGCAGCGCGCGCTGGAGCTGCTGCAGCTGCCGCAGGCCGCGCCCGGCTCCTGCGAGCGCGGCACCGCCGCTTTTCATGCGGACACCCTACTCAACTATATCCGATCCGTAAATTAAATGTCTTGCAACAAAATTATTTCTTTTACTCCGGATAATACTATGTCTTTTTCGGGTATCTCTTCGAGACTGTTATTTTGAAAATGAATTATTTAAACGGAATATTAGTATTTACGGTGCAATGAACAAAAATGAACATCGTGTTGTGGACATGCAGGAGGAGTGGGAAGGCGCAGGCGGCGCGCTGGTATGGGAGGCGGACGGGGCACGGCGCGCCGTGCACCTGCGTGCGGCCGAGCTGACTGCGGGCGGCGCGCTAGTGGACGCGGCCACGTGGACCCGTGGCGGCTTGGCCTGGAGCGCGCGCCCGCCCGCCCCGCCGCCCCCGCGCGATCTCATGACCAACCGCACCTTCGCCGTGCTCATCGCGCGGGTGACACACTTTGCCATACTAAGGCTTTCTCGCTGATGCCTTTCACGTGCGGCTTCCTTGCGTCTTAGTCAGCGGTCCTAAAACCAGATAATGTCCCTTATGCAATTTTCAATTAATGCAGTTTTTTTTTTCAGAACGATCCTTACGTAATGAGACAACAGTCAACGGACCGTCTGATGGGTAACGAACGCTATGAAGGTAAGTTGTCTTGACACTTCTAACTGAACATCATACAAATGCCTAAGTATTATGTTTTTAAACGCTGATTGTCAGCACGTCCCACACTACGCCGGCAAATCGGCAAAAGACTGTTTAATCGGTCTTCTATTACCTATTGTAAAGTAGTCGCTTGGAATATAATTTATAACTATAAGAATCTCAGTACAAAACCAGTAGAAAATGTTTACTAATTGAACTGTACTATATTCATATGTAAAGCCGTCTATCTAATGTTGTGTAAAAGGCATTTTTTATTAACAAAAGAAAATTAATTTTACCAATAAATATATTTAAATATATTAGGGGCGTTTAAAAAGCAGCGAGAATGAGGTATAGGATTGGATAGAAAGAATAAAAATACTGGCAGGCATAGCTCACTTATTTGTTAAAATAATAAGAAAAAAAATACTTATGAATGTATTTTTTTTTAAATAAAAGATTCTTGTTTGTGATCTGTCGGAACGAACTATCGAAAATGGGGACTATTGAAGTTCGCGAAGTTAGATATCTTGATTTGAGAAATTTTACTACAGAACAAATAAAGACTTGTAAGACACGTTAGGGTTTCATACTCCTCCTTATTATGCGGTTGGGCGTTGGTGTGCTGAGCTTAAACGGGAAAGAACATCTACTAATGACGACCCGCTCTTGGCTTTACCCTACGACTACAATTACTGAAGAAATAATAAAAAACTGAATTAATTGTTTCGGCAGATCGTCGTACTGCTGTTCGTTTATAAATGATGAACTAAAGCTTTTAATCTGAATTGTCCATAATATCATATATGACTGTTTGAAAATGAAAAAAGTATCTACGCGTCGGGTGCCTAGAATGCTAACGCCGCACAAACACGAACCAGGCTCAGAATTTCATGAAGCTGTTTGGTATTCTTACAACAAGATCTTGACGGGCTTTGACTCGATTTCTTACAATGGATGAGACATGGCTTCATCATTACGACCCTACAAAACATATAGAAGAGACTATCATCACCGAACCCTAACAAATTCCATCCGCCGGTAAAATCATGGGTTCTCTTTTTCGGGACAGCAAATGATGGTGGTGTCAAAGGGTGGTGATTATTAAATACCTCAGTCATGGAGCCAACTACGTACGGTGTACTAATTTAAAAACTATTAATGTTTGACACGATTGAATTATTTAACTGAGAATAAAAATTAGATTATTGTAAAACTTTGGATTCCAGGGTTCTGTATCGAGCTAATCGACCGGCTGGCGCAACTGCTGGGCTTCAACTACACTTTCGTAGAGCAGGCGGATGGCGCGTACGGCAGCCTCAACAAAACCACGGGCCAGTGGAACGGCATGATGGGCCGTCTCATCAGTGATAAGGTAAAGACAAATTCAATATTATTGAAAAAACAGCTTTAACATTTCTATTATACAGTTTATCAACAAATTGCGCTTAATATCGGCTAAAGCCACAGCAAGCTTCAATCAAGTCGATCAGGTCAACATTCATTCACTGTAACCGAGATCTCTTACTTATTTTTGTCGTATATCTAATGCGCATTATATTTATGATTACATGGTAAGAAACATCGTGTACGGCACGCTATTACTTCATGTCTAGTTCAATAAACCTACAAGAAATCAAAACCTACGCACCAGATTCAAGCTAAGGACTTAATTATTTATTGAATGAAATTAACAAGCCCGATTAGACGTCAGTCTCGTATGCGCTAACTAACTTTCTAACTTAACTTCGAACGCCGTGTTAGCGATTGTTAAAATTATGCATTACAGAGGATAGAATTCGCAATCACAGACCTTACGATCACGGCGGAGCGCGAGAAGGCGGTGGACTTCACGACGCCGTTCATGAACCTCGGCATCAGTATCCTCTTCCGGAAGCCCGCGCCGCCGGAGCCTAAGCTCTTCGCTTTTCTACTGCCATTCTCCAATGGGGTAATACTTTCTAACTGATCGTCTGATGATGACAGTTTAAGAAATATGAATTCGGTGATTTTTAGAAATTATCTCGTAAGCAGTAAAATGAGCACATGTGATTGGATCAAATCTAAAAATCGCGCTAACCTATATCGCTAGTTCGTAACCATTTAAGAATGTTCAATTAAGAAAGCATGTTAAAGCCTTGTTCCTGTCTGCTTACAAGATCTGCGTATCTCGCATCTTGTCTTCGACGTTAACAAGACGATAAGCGAGTTTCGCGAGGATGTTACCATCCCACTGCACCCTCAATAAGAATAACACTATTAAATAAACGTTAGACATGAGTAATTAATTTAAGTACCTATCTAAAAACAATACGATTTACTTATATTTGTTACTGTACGGTGTAGGTATGGTTATGCCTGGGGTTGGCATATTTAGGCACATCGCTGCTCCTGTACGTGGTGGGGCGGCTGTGCCCCGAGGAGTGGCAGAACCCGTACCCGTGTGTGGAGGAGCCGCCTGCGCTCGAGAATCAGTTCACGCTGGCCAACGCTCTCTGGTTCAATTTGGGCGCCGTACTTCTGCAGGGCTCTGAGATTGCGCCTGTGTTAGTCTTCAATTACCGTAACAACATAAAAATATTCCTTTATTCTTAAAATTAATTGTTTAAAATGTAAATAAAGTATAATTATCAAAATGAATGAACTTACGCGTCGGTGTTTTTAATGGTTTTCCGTGGATTCATTACAAACTGATTCAGCTCAGAGAACCTTGCGAAACCACCCGATCACACACACACTATTTTTTCATACTCGCTTAACTTGATAGTGGTAGTCTTATGCCGAAGACTCGCCTGCGGCGGCAATACCGCTCCACCTATTCCTGCTGAAAACCAGCAGTGTGACAACAGCTGTTTCGGTTTGAAGGGTGTATTTATGCAGAAGACACTGGACAGGAAGCATTCCAACTTAGTCTTAAGGAGTAGCAAAGCATCCTCGTAGGAGCTAAGATAGGTCTTTCGTCCTAGTTGAGGATATCTATGGGCTGAAGTAACCACTCAATGTCTGGCCTTAAAGGTGACCTGTGTGTTCGTTTGATATTCTATAAATGTATAAAAACTTGATGTAACTATTAACTTAGTACTAATGTCATTCATGTACGTAAATGTAAAAGTATTATTGTAATGGTATCAGGGCATACGGAACGCGAGCAGTGGCTAGCGTCTGGTGGCTGTTCGCGCTGGTAATAACGAGCAGCTACACGGCTAACCTGGCAACGCTGCTGGCCACCAAGTCTTCCACTCCGGTGTTCAGCAATGTTCGCGAGCTCGCCGAAGATGCCGAGAAACTCGGCATCTCCTATGGAGCGAAGGCCGGCGGATCCACTTACACCTTCTTTGAGGTTCATGTTTCTAATGGCACATTTACAATATTAATTTATAAGTCGACATAACCAATGGTGGTAGAGTTATGTCGAAGGCTCTCGCCTGCGGCGCGGCGGCACCGTCGCATATTTCTGACGTAAAGTAACATTGTGGCCACAGCTGTTTTTTGGTTTGAAGGCAGAAGACACTCGACAGGAAGCATTCCAACTTAGTCCTCAGGAGTAACAACGCATCCGCGCACGACCTCAGATAGGACTTCTGACTATGTAGTTTTGTTCTGTAGTTCTATAGTTGAGGTTTGATGTGGATGTCTATGGGCTGCAGTGACCACTCTCGTGACCTCGTTTGCTATTCGGTTAATATTTAAAAAAAGTAATACTGCAGTAGCTGTGTAGTGCAGCTTCCTCACTCCATAACATTTATTTGCTGCGTTTCTTCCTTTTCTGTCTGTGTTAAGCCACAATTTCATGTAATATAAACATTTTTACTTTTACTATACACTGCTTCTTTTTAATTGTTTATTTATTTTATTCTAGCAATCTCAAAATGATTTGTATAAGAACATGTTCGCGAAGATGATGGAGCAGGAGATGCCTCGCAGCAACCAAGCCGGTATTGCAAAGTAATGGGAAATCCTTTAAATCTTTAACAAATTGAAATTTAATTTGATTGACAACATTGATGATAAGGTAGAAAAGGTATATCAACTCGGTATTGTTGTCAGGGTGATCAACGAAAGCTACGCATTTTTCGCGGAGTCGACCACCATAGAGTATACCGTCGAGCGCGTTTGTGAGGTGACCAAGGTTATTGCAGTTTTTACATTTAATTATATTCCTATTAATTATAACATTCAAATACGAATAAAATATATTTACTAAAATATATTTTAGGTATAAATCAATCAGATTACGGGTTAACAAAAAGGTACATTGCAAAGAAAAGAAAAGCTTGTGTTTATTAAATGTATTTGTAACTAAATTTTTTTTTCAGGTGGGGGAGCTCTTAGACAGTAAAGGCTACGGTATTGCTATGAAAAAAGGTACGAAGTGAGATACTCGTCACCTTTAGCTTAAACAATTAAATTACGGTACGTATTTGTTTCTTTTTTTTTCAGATTCACAGTATAGGCAGGCGCTGAATATTGCGTTGTTGAACCTGCAGGAGGCGGGCATTCTGCGCGAGATGAAGCGCCGCTGGTGGATCGAGGAGAACGGTGGAGGGGCCTGCAAGGTGCCTCACCCTATATTAGACATCGACGCGGTCCTCACCTATTCTGGTCAAAAATTTTAATATTAGCGTTCCTTAAGTTTCGTCACATTACCATTAAACTTTGTAAACGAGCAACACTCATTAACCCAGGTGATTATAAACAACTGCTTCGCTAGAACGGCGGAGGCTTTTAATGATTCTTGACTTCATGCTTTTTTTTACTTTTCGCTTGTATTTTATCTGGGAATACTGAATTCAGGAGAGCGACGAGCGCGAAAACGAGGAGCTTTCGATGCGCAACTTCCGAGGGCTGTTCCTGGTGCTGGCGGTGGGGTGCGCGTTGGGCGTGGTGGTGTCGTGCGTGGACCTGGCGTGGGCGGCGGCGCGCCGTCCGCGGGACCGCACGCGCTCGTACTCGCGCCGCGTGTGGTCGGAGCTGCGCTTCGTGTTCCGCTTCCAGTCCGTGAAGCCGGTGCGCGGCGCTCTCACGCCGGCCGCCAGCCGCTCCCCGCCCGAGCCCAGCGAGCCGCGCTCCGCCCGCCGTCCGGGAGACAACGAGGGCGAGGGCGAGGGCGAGGGCGAGGGCGCGGACGAGATCCCGTGCGAGGCGGCGAGCCGGCTGCGCTCTCCGTCGCTGCGGTCGGTCAGCGCGCGCCGCTCGTCTATGCACGCGACCAGCGTGCGTCGCGCGAGACACACTGAACGGACCAACCAGTAGCCAGAGTCCGACAGCGGCATTGCACAGTCTATGCAATGTATTTTTGCACACGGAGATGTCGAATAGTCTTTTCCATGAGGTATTGGAAACTTGATAACAAATATTCTTCGAATGAAATACGACAGATATTTTTTTTTTGTTTAAGCTAAACTTCTATTGCAATGTATTAAACTGGGAGCAATATGAACAGCAATGTACTCTCGTAGACTGAAACATATGTAGTAGGTGCAGTTCAAGTGTATTATTGACGTTGGCAATACGAATAGTAGTTTGTTTCGATCCTCTCGAAATGTTTTTAAGTTAAGTTTAAGTTTTAAGGATGTTATGACATGCATTACATAGGGGGGATGTGCTGCTTGCTGCCGCTCACTACAACCAATACAATACATTGTCATTTACCATCATGACGAAGAGCATATTAAGAAGTACCATACGTACATATTCGTATTTAATATTTTGGCGCCGTGGTCTATTAATGGTCTGCCTTTCGGAGTATCCTGGGTTCACAGCGGGTCAGAAGTTTGAATGAGGAATTTGGATTTATGTGCCTGGTTTGGCTGTTTAAGAGCTTGTTTCTATGTGTGTCCATGGAACCCACGATACAGGGAATCCTAGTGCGGGGCGATGTGAAATGTTACGTTTATATTATTGTTACACTATGGCATTGTTATTAATAAATTATGTTCAATTATCGTCACAATTAAACTTACAACCGACCCTTTGAAATAATCCCACAGCTGTCGATACAAAGTGTCCAATCCCAACGCAAAAAAACTAAATATGTTAAAAGAGTAGCAAACGAGCATGCAAGACATCCATCTCTTGTTATGTGGCCACTACAGCCCATGGATATGAACATTCAACCACAAATAGGTAATTACAATAAAATTACTGCAGGCGACCTTTTCTTAATAATTATCACTTAAGTTTCTAGTGATTACTTACAATTGCAGTGGAATATATAAGAATTTTAAAAAACGATGAAATACATGTTTAATTAATGTTTACAATAGACACGAATACAAAATTTCAAATAAATCCGATCAGCCTTTTAATTTCCACACAAAACATACCACCCCCTTTCTTCCCTTAGTTAGAGGTTGAATTCCTAAAAACAAAAACCCCAAGAAATCCCAAATTATCCATTGATTTGTACAATAAATAATAATTTTGAGAATTTTAAACGTATTCTTATATTGAGCTTATATGTATAAGCCGCAACATGTTTGTGAAGGGCTTTCAATAAAACTCGAGAAAGTTCCAAACAAGACTGATATGTTCAATGCCAAATGTCGGTACACACGACTTTTGTTTGAATATTTCCTACTGCGTTAAAAAATAATCTATAAAAATATACTATACCTATACGTATAAAGTAGATGCTGTTCCATATAATGTTAACTCCACTACTTTTTTTTCTATTGTCTTTTAATTTTTAAACTTTACCAATTAAATGTTATTAACACACATTATTTAAGAAAAAAAATGTTTACTAAATGTTCAATATAAACGATCACTGTTAACCCACTGATTGGACTGCAATGAATTATCTAGATATGTGAGGAGAGGCGGTGTGGTCGAGTCCGAGTCCCCAGACTCAATATCTGGACAGTTATAATTGGAATATAAAATCACAATAACACAATTACGTAGCTCAGAGTTACAAGTGGTTAAGCAAGGAGTAAAATATATTTTTTTAATTTAGAGAGAATTAGAGAGAATTTTTTTCACGTAACTTGCAACTAGGTAAAATAACTTGATTGACGTACCCTTTGACATTACCAAAATCTCCATCCGTTTCGTATGTGCATCAATAAGTAGCAAGTAGATAATATTTACAAGCATACTTGAGGGTTTTAAACATACGAGCGATTTACTTCATGCGCTCTGCACCCATGTGACCCCTATGTTATGTGTGTTCTCAATCAATCTATCAGTATAAAATGCAAATAAGCGATCTCATCACGATTCGTACTGCTCCGCATGTTTGGGTAAGGGAAGACGAGATAAGCAGTCTTGCCATTATCACCATTAGATACAAATAGAATGTCGAAATCGCTGCAAGCCGCCACCGCATATCTCCGCGTCGACCCGCTGCAGTTTGTGGTATACCATTTTTAAGCCCATAAATATCACTTTAAGGTTTTTGGACGCTACGTAACGTAAAATGCCTACCGTATAAATACTGATAGTGCCGCGGCACTCCATACACGGTAACCAGTGCCTCCTTATCCAATTTGCTTTAGTCGCGCGCGGCTCCATTGAGCGGACACGACGCGCAACATACGATGCGCTCGCTCCCGTCTGGGTACTGATGTGAGAGCACCACACCCAGGTGGTACGAGGTGCTGGTCATCGTGTGCTAGCACTGGATCACTAGATAATGCCAGCTTAATTTGGCCAAAACGCTTTCACAAACTTCAGGCCACACCCACTTCACTCCCTTCTTAGGTAAACCATAGAGAGGTTGTAGATGTGAACTAGTGTTTGGTACAAAATGTATATAATAATTAATAAGCCCGAGAGCGGCTCTCAACTGCGACACGTTTCCCGGAGCTAGCATGTGTTTCAAAGCATTGACAATACAATCAACTTTATTTATCCTGTGTCAGAGATAACAAACTTCGCATATAAATAAAATAAAAATATAGATTTTTCAAATTTTACAGTTAAATCAGCATCTTTTCATCGCCCTAGATCGTAGTGTACATTCGCACAGTTAGGTCTTAAGTATTCGCACATTTAGGTATAAATGCTCCTTTTTATTCCGCACAGTTACCTACACAAATATCGTCGATGAAGGCTACAATTTGTATGCAAGGGTTTCGTGTATTAGTTTATGTAATATTTCTGGTAAGCATTTTAAACCAAATTTGAGTATCGTAGAGCGCTCTACGATACTCAAAAATATCTACGATGTGTGTAAAAAGTATTCGTAGTCAGCTTTTTTTTTTAAATAATGTAATTGTATCGAACAACACATGATAAACGAATAAAGGTTATCAGGTCTTCTTTTCTTGATGACATTGAACGAAAAAAAAACAATTGATGATAATATATAACTTTTAAAAACAAAAACTAACTAAATAAAGTAACTTCGGGTAATAAGTACAAAAAGTATTCGTACAGTCATTTGTTTTTTAACAAAAATGATATTAATATTTTGTTGGGTATGCTATTGCATCAGTTACTGCCCGCAGTCTTCCTGGCATCGAATCGACAAGATTTTTTGTGATGGTAGGAGAAATTTCTTCCCATTCTTTTTGTTAAAATTCGATATACTCCGCGCGATTCGAAGCCTGTCTTTCCCTGATTCAATTTTCTAAAACACTCCACAAATTCTCAATATGATTTAAGCCCGGTGATTGGGGTGGAGTATGCAATTGGCCGGGTACATTATGTAATACACAATTTTTGGTATTAGGTATAAGCAGTTTGATTCGGATCATTGTCTTGTTGAAATGTAAAATCACTTCCAAGTCCATGTTTTTCCGCACGCACTGCAATTTTTTTTTCAAAATGGTAATGTACATCTTATGGTCCATTGTTTTATTTTATTTTTATTTTCCTTCAATAACATGAAACTTTCCGACTCCTGCAGCATTCATACAGCCCCACGCCATTGGCGAACCACCACGGTGTTTCACAGTAGGTATCGAGTGATTTGGATAAAGTTCGGAGTTTTTTTTTCGTCATACTGTACGCCTCCCATCCGAACCGAAAATATGTAATTTACTTTCATCGGAGAAGACATCTTTGTTCCAGAAATCACTTTTTCTTTCTTAATTCTTGGTGAATGCAAACAAACGTACGACCGACCCAAGATTGAATGTTGTCCTTGGTCTCATAATGTGCGAATACTTTTTGTACTTCCCAAAATCATTGTTTCGTTATTTCTTTGTTACGAACCGAACCTTCTCGGTTCCGACACTATATTTTACATTTTTTTACACTTTATTTTGTAAAAAAGTTCAGTGTTTTACTATTTTAGTACTTTTTACACTCATACGTGTGTTGTAATTGCAGTGAACTTATGACATTTTTCATGTAAAAATTATAAGTGTGCATGCTTAAGATCTGTTTTAGAGTACTGCTCGCCCCCAATTTACGCTGCGAATAATTGTTCAATGCGCGGTGACGCAGAATGAAAATCCTTAGGTAATTTATTAATTGTCACATTATAGTCCCCACACAACCGTATCGAACCATCCGGTTTTATAACAGGGACAATGGGCGTGCCGTAATCGGATCTTTCCATCTTATAAATTATTTGTTCCCCTAGAAGACGTTCTATCTCTAATCTGTGGGTGCCCCACATACGTATATTATCATATATGCGGTTATATACAATTGTACACACACACACAATCTTCTTCATCTCTCCACAAGAATATCCGTCTATTAATTACAATACTTATTTGTTTATTCTATGGCAAACCCATACGCGTGATACGCGTAGTATGGCCGGGCGCATAAATATAATAATATGATAGCCATAGGTAACTACTGCGCCTACGCCAGTACTGCGCTCGGCCGCCATCACTGACTGCCATCAGTCGAGAACCTCTATCCGAGGCGGCACCTGTGCTCGTCGCCTGCTCGATACCGTGTGCTTACTCGATAACCTTTTCTGTCATTCGATGTTATCTCTTTCTCGTATTTTATTCTTCCGTTAGTTACTGTTAATATCGCTTTTACTTTACTCCTTCTATATCTGTAGACTGTTACGTTTTTTTTTCATTACTGTGTCCCTAATAAAAACTGTGTTTTGTGTAACGGACAAGTTGTTTTCCTACATACACGTAGTAACCCCTATAAATTAAACTAGAGCTTCAACTAGAACTAAGCTTAAAGCTACCAATTTAACTACAAAACATCTCAGGGAATTAATCTCTTAACTGAATGACTACCGAATCATTATTATACTAATATTTCTGCAAATGAAATAATTGAATAGATTGCAAGCGCAGTTCGCGCATCCAGTGACGGCTGACGGCCGAGCATCTATTCGTCCTAAAGGAACGATAGCCTCTCAGGGGTAAGTAAATCAGTCAGGGGTAAATAAGTAAATCAGAAAAATGTTCACCATAAAATGACTTCGACACTGCATTTATGCCGGTGTTGATAGGCACCTTCTCTTATATTTTTGACACACAAAGTACTTAAATTATACAACCCGTCATACCCGGCATCTTCGTAATCCGAATCGAATCGTTCTCAATAAAACTTTGGTACCTCGATTTTACACAACTTTTAACACTTTTAATATAAGTTGCACTCAAGTGACCTTTCACTTTACACTTATCACACACGCACAACTTGTAACGACACTCGTTCGGCGCGTGTTCCTCCCGGGCGCACCGCCAGCAGGGCGAAGCGCGCTGTGATGTGGACGGCGGCGCCCGCATACACCCGGTGCAGCCCCGCTATGCCTTCACCTGCTCCCAGCGACACAACGCGC
>DWKW01001736.1:0-12073 GCA_018250115.1 Doberes anticus | reverse complement strand
GAATAGCAACCGAGCATGCATGCCACCTGATGTTAAGTGATCACTGCAGCCCATGGACATCCACATCAAACCTTAACTAGGAATGAACCCCTATCTGAGGTTGCATGTAGATGAGTTGCTACTCCAGATCCACAAAAACAAAATACCATCCAAACTTAAAATATTTTGCGATAAATTATTAACGAATTTTTATATTTCATTTTTATTTCATAATAAAATTTAAATAAATGAATAACAATTTTCATTAACGATTAATAATTAATTTTTCTTTTTAATCCGAAGTCCAAGGATTCTTTAACTGCTCCGAAAGTTCTCTAAGAGGTATTGCTGTATCTTCTTCGAGATAAAAATTGTAGTAGAATTTTTTGATGAACTGCGAACGCGACGTTGCCGTAGACCCCCCGTTCCACCTTGTCACATTGTGTCACGCTGAGCAACATCTCTCCCCTTGTATGTGAACGTATTTTATGAACGGCCCCTTACCTTAATTACTAGTAGCAAGTATTTAATAAAACTTTATTGTTTAATTAAGTAACAAAACACTACACTACGCAATGAAAATATTTATTTCAGGCATTTAACGAGTTGACAGGCACTAAGATTAACACGAAGATTCTATACCGAAGATATATAGCTTAGTTTAATTTGTAAATAACATCTTGTAACTTCAGCGTTAAACTGATGTAAATGGCTGGGGCTCTCGACTATCTTTAATTGCTTCGTTCCGAGTATTTCGTCTTATCAAATTAGTATCAAATCAAAATAATGACGAACTTTTCTACGTCAAGCTTTATTACAAGTGTGTCTTGTTGTCTCGTTAGTATCCCTCCTTTAATATTAGGAATTCATTATCGCTTACCTTAACAGCAAAGCAAAAAATCGTAAGGAAACTTGAATGCCTAAGGGTTCTCCATAACGCTCACAAAAGGACGGGAATTCCGGCAGTCAGCACTTGTCCAGCGTGGTAGAGTATGTCCTAAACCCTCTAATCTCTGAAAGGAAACCCATGCCCAGTAGTGAGACAATAAAGGGTTCGTGATGATTATTGATGAACTCTCATTGCAGAAATTGCAGAGTATCTGTAGAGGACCTGTAGAGTTTTTTCTTATTATGATAATTATATTCTTTTGATAGCTTTGTATAAATGATATATTTCATTGAATATTATGATGTTTTACAGCTCATTCCACATAAATGCTTCAATTACCGTTATTGGAATGATTCGATATGATCGATTGATCATATTTACAGATGGGTGATTACCCAGTCATCCAAAAATAGATTAATCTGTTAATTGTAAAGTGCGGAAATAAAAAATTGTGATGTTGTTTTGAACTTCAATAATAGCTAAAATCGCAAATAAAAATGAAATCAAAATATTTACAATTGCTTTCCATTTATAAATACCCAGGGATAGAACAGGAAGTAGAAAGCTGATTTAATATATTTTCCTGACCAGTTTAATTTTGCTTCTTTTATAATATGTTTTTAGATTGGGTCATAGTTTGAAGTATCCCTAAGCCATTATATTAAATAAATATTTTCGCAGATTCATCATTAACCTATTATAATCCCACTGCTGAGCGCAGGTCTCCTCTCAGAAATGAGAGTATTTATAGTCGGATAGTCCATCACGCTGGCCAAGTGCGGATTGGCGGACTTCACATGTTTTTTAAAACATTTTAGGAGAACTTTCAGGCGTGCAGGTTTCCTCGCGATTTTTTGTTAAAGCGAGTGATTAATTTCTAGTACACACATAATTTAGAAATAATCATAAATAACAATTTCGAAATTTAGAGGTGCGTGCAGGGATTTAAACCCCTACCGACCGAAAGGGAAGGTCGAGATTCTTAACCACTAGGCTATCACTTTCCCAGATTAACCCAACAGATTTCTTCATATAATATATGTATTTGTAATGTATATGTACTAAATAGTAATTATATCCACACATAACTTTTCACACTTATAGCCCCACAGTAGGATTTAAGCTGTGTAGTGGGTGCCATGGACACACACAGAGACAACAGCACAAACCCAGACCGGGTACAGAAATCTAAATTCATCATTCAAATTTATGCCCCGCTAGGAATGGAACTCAGGACCCTCCGGACAGCAGACCGCACGTTGACCACGGCGCCATGTGGATCGTCATAACATAACTAACTAGGAACAGAACAGAAACGTTACAAACGATGAACGTTGACAACCACTAATAGGGTCATCGAGAACTTAATCGACGTTGAGATTGCAAATCATAACCATCTGTCAAACCATCGACAATACATCGGATGAAATTATGTTTCGCCCAGCAATTCGTAGATAGACGTGACATGCATTTATGAAATCTGTCTACTTAGGGAATCCATTAATTAATCATTTTTCGTGACACTAATGAAAAACTAGTGGTATTCATACATATATACATCTGGACCTTTGACTCTAGAAGTGTAGATCGCACCGTGGTTTTTAATGCCCCATTACAAATAGCTTGTAATGAGGCATAAAAAAAATTTGGGTGTCTTATCATGGGTGAAAGAAGTTTTCCAACTTGCATTCAGACTAGACTTATAAATACCTAAAAAGATACCCGTGCCGGCAATCATCATCATCATCAACCCATTATTGTCACTGCTGGGTACTGCTCTCAGAATTTAGGCTATAGTCCACCACGCAGGCCAAGTACGGACAATAACAGATTAGAAAAAATCAAATATAAAAAATCGGAAATTCTTAGAATGACATCTATTCACGTAGCCTACAGCATATTCTGAAACTTTGAATCGTTATCTATCACGTTCTTTTGGCATAAATAAAACACATTTTCATCGGTCATAGAATTTTGTTCATAGCGCCGGAAACATTATTTGTTGTTAAATTGTACTTTTAAGTCTAACTTAAAACGCCTCATTCGATGTTAATACAATGCATGAGACCTCTATTACTAAAACACCCACCGGCAATTCTCAGCCTACATCGAATATAGTGGTAATTGACTTCGAAAATCAAACTCAGCCAATTGCCAATAACAAATTCTCATTGAGTCGCGAGATTAGTCTATAATAATTTGAGAAACGAGGTCCTAAATTTCATTACGAAGCTAGATTGAAGGGCTGTTTCCAATATGACTTGATATAACTTGGGTTTACGACTTTGAAATCCGGAGTGTACATTATTGAAATGGTGTAATTTTTAGCGTACTTTATTTCTTTCTGTAAAATGAATTTCACTTCTGTTTCTATAAGAACTTTAATAGACATGCATTCGAAAGGAAATAAGTAAATTTACAAACAACACTCAATAATACTATTGTGACATCATCATCAACCCATTATTGTTCCACTGCTGGGCTCGGGTTTTCTCCCAGAGATGAGAGAGTTTAGGCCATAGTCCACCACGCTGGCCAAGTACGGGTTGGCGAATTTCACAAGCCTTTGAGCACGTTATGTAGAACTTCACCGTTACCGCTTCCACCGTTAAAGCGAGTGATAATTAATTCATAATACTATTGTGACATATTGATAGTAAAATGTTAAAGAATGTACTCTTATAATATTATTATTAACAAAAATGTTGAAATATTTATGAATTGCAACGACAAATACAAAACGAGAATTTGGCGTTAAATTCGCATGAGGCTCAAATGCGGTCCGGTGGGCAAAGCCGCAACGCATCACGGAATATCACGTAGCGCAATTTTGGATCTTTGGTATAAATTTAAATCCGCCCAAATTTATTCCCGGGGGACACAATCGTATTTATCGGTAACAATGTATTTTCCTTTTTCAATTCGCTGCCCTCATCAGTTTTTATTGACCTGTAATTGAAAGGCAATCATATCAACTGCGTTTACTCAATTTGTGATACGTATGTATGTTTATGGCAACATCAGTATAGCTCATAAATTCGTAGCACTGACATCACCGTCATCGTACCCTGTATCCGTACGCGATGTACCAATACAGAATGGAGCAGCGTGGTTGAATATGCCGTGCGGGGTAAGAAGTTCAGTAGTGAAATGTTAAAAGGGATAATGAACATTAAATTATAAACATATAACATAGATAAGAAAATAGTGTCTTCAGACGATTTACGTAGACGTAGTCATCGGGCTCGATAATTAGTGTTAACATTATTCGAAAATGCATGAATGCTAAAATGGACAATTTATCTTTTAAAAATTTAAAGGTCGTTGTAAAATGTAAAAGCGTCTCTCGAAATGGGTCTGTCCCGATTACTAAATACTTAAAAAGTTTGAATTGAAAACTGCGCTGCAAAATGCACTTTACGAGTACAAGCGACCTGAAACTGAATTTTTCATTACAATTTTTTATAAAAAATGTTACCTATCAGGATCGCTATTTATGAAAGTGTTATCATCTGTAGGTTTTGTATGACAGGTGTTTTAATTTCAAAGTAATTCGTATTTAAATGTTCGATTTTCACTTTTGTTTGAATAAATCTAGGATAAATTTCAGGTTGAGTTAACATTACAAAGAACAGAATACAAAGAAAATATCTGCTGAAAATATGAATAGAGCGAATCTGAATTGCAAAAAAAACGGTAAGAGATGAAAGTGTAAGCCAATTGATAACCCTAGAGAAAGTTGCAAACGAATCGCTCACAAAGCGTAGGTATCAACAAGCGTCTGATTTCAGAAACCCTCAGAAAATCTCTTAAAAGAGCAATCCGATTGGTTCATGCATCATCATCCGGAACAGAGATTATTAGAGCATACTTTTTCAATACCGTGATTTAATATTTTTCTTTGAGCAATTTTTTAATAGAATTTTTATAGATACGAATTTAGGTGGAGCCTTATGTCGAAGGTCCACCAGCGATGACACTACCGATGCTCTTATTTTAAACGTAATTCAACTTTTGTGTTCCGATTCGAAGAGCATGGTCAGGCTGCCTAAACTGAACAGGAGGCGTTCCAACTTAGTCCTCAGGAGTAGCAACGTATTCGTTTACTCAACTCGAATATGTGTGTTATCCTATTTTAGTTTATCTTTGTTTTCCTAACGTCAGGTAGTGTTCATTCTGATGCTGGTAGAGTCTTTTGTCGATGGTTCGCCTGCGGCGGCACCGCTGCAGCAAATATTTCTGCCGTAAAGCAGAAGTATGAGAACTGCTGTGTTTCGGTTTGAAGGGTGTAGTGTAGAAGACACTGGACAAGAGGCATTCCAAGTTAGTCCTCAAGAGTAGCAACGCATCGACATACTGCTTCAGATAGGACTTCTGACTTGTTAAGGTTTGATGTGGCTGTCCATGTGCTGCTGCAGTAATCACATAACATCAGGTTCTCTGCATGCTCATTTGCTACTTTGTTACTCCACTGAACATATATAATTATCGACCCATTATTTTCCCACTGTTGGGTACGAGTCTCCTCTCAGATATGAGAGGGTCAAGTGCGGATTGGTGGGCTTATCATGCACACAGTAGCAATATGGAGAACTCTTAGGCATGCACGTTTCCTCACAATATTTTCCTTCATCGGAAAGGCCAGTGATAGTAATTTCTAATAAACAAATAATTTCGAAAAATTAAAGGTGCGAACGTAGAGATCAAGATTCTAATCTACTATACTAAATAAAACGTCTTCGACATTTTCCTACTTTCATATTAAGCTGTATAACTGAAATTGACTAATAAAAACTTTTTGGTAATTACGTATATTTTATTACTGGAATGTTACCTTCAGAGGACGTTTGTTGCTGTAGTCGTAATATTAAAGGAATCTCAAAAATTTGCCCTTAAAGTTTGAATTTTTTATGAATATATAGTGTTCAACTATATTAGCTTAAAACTTAAAGAAATAACTTGAACAATGATACCTATAACTTTAAATAACACATGAATATTAGACAAAACATACCAATTCCTCAGGTGATCCCGGTTCCTTCATACCATTGCTCTTATCCGTGCTTCCCGTCTCTGTAAAGGAAAAAATTAAGTAAAAAAAAATTTTACAGAAAACATGACGATTGAAAACAATATTTCTTTACGATAGCTAACAATAGGGAATATACAACGAGTGGTGCCTGTCGTAAAATTAACAATAAAATAAAATAACATATTTTATTAACTTGCAGAATAAATTTCTGTTTAGGAAAGTAGGTACAACATAGGCTGGGTGGCTTCGTCTTGGTGCACCCTGAACACTCTAAATGGGTTATTGATTTGTCAAGTGGCTATTGAGCGGTAACGCTTAGCCGAGTGTTCCCTGAGTAGCAGAGGGCACAGGGGAGAAGAGGTGGTGGCGCGAGCAATTGGAGTAGGCGTCAGAAAGGGATCTGAATGTTGGGATGCTAGCGATTACGGGAATACTGCCTACTAAGGAAAGTATTATATTCCGAGACTAGACCTGGGCGCAGCAAGAGCGGTGCATTCCATTGGAGATCACACAACCCAACTTGCGCTGAGTGGCTTTTACTAAGTAGGAAAACAACGTGATGCCTTGTCGTAATTAAAATCAACACCAAAAACCTATCGTAAAACCACGCCCTCAGATTTTATGGTTCTACATATTTGGTGTTGGATTCGAATATCCGTAGGCTGCATTAACCACTTAAAATCAAATAAATATTCAGGAGTTTACATTTTAAGTGAATCATTTGGCGTAATAGTGAAACAATATCAAATGTTAATTTAATTGCAATCAATGCTTTTAGTAATATTAAGTGGAGTCATAGTAATATTACTAAAAGCATTGCAATGTTTGTGGTTATCGAATTTTGATACTGCGATTGAAGTTTTATTACGTAAACTGATAAAGGTCTTATGCGGGTTTAACATCAAATGAAATGTCACTTTACCGAAATAATGGAACAATGGTGTGTTAAAATTAATGACCAGACAATTTTTAACTTAATTTTGGTACCAAGCAATACATAGTTACTACTTAATAACTGTCTCCTTAAACGCTAATATTAAAATTGAAATCTTAAGTAACATAATATTCTTAATTGAACCGTTCCCATTGTTTTATATTAAATTGTACAGTAAAATTTATTACGTAGAAAAAGTTATATCACTTGAAATAAATTTTTAAAAGCTATAAAAAAAAATGTGGTTAAGCGTTCAGAATCTGTCAGTCAACCAATCATCAGAGTTAAGCTAAAAGCAACAATAAAACGAAATTTTATCACATCCGTATGATTAAAATCGACTTTACTCTAGTATCGGGGACAATTTGATCGAAGTATTTATCTATCATGAATCATGACAATATCAAAACATTGTAAACTGAGCACTGCAAAGATACCTCAAGAGAATATAGTTCCAATTACACATTAATAAAAACTTAAAATGCTATGAGCAAGTGGCCAACGTTATGTTAACAATCAAGGATAACATAAGCGTAACATAAGGGACTTCCTTTTACACTATGTATAGAAGATATTTAGATACATAAACTATACTAAAGCCGCTATACTTGAAACTCTAGAACTATGTTGAGTTACATAATAAATCAAAATTTAATTTTAAATTTAAAAAACGAAATTGAATTCTGGTACATGTATTGGTTGACATTTAATTTTCGGCGCGCAAAATTTCGCTATTGAATAGCCATTCAGGAAAACTCTGATTGAGGCTGTATGCGACACGTTTGCGTCACGGTCAATAAATCGAAAGCAAATTAATGAAACTTGTTCCTCACGTTTCAGCTTATATTTAAAAACATACATCTTCAATATTCGTATTTCCAAATTAGTTAGTACCAAACTTCCAACAATTCCTAATAGACAAAGATAAAGATTGAAGAGGCGAGATATTCGCAGTATATTCGTACTAATTCAGAAACAGGATTATTGTCGAGGCGTGGTTACAGTCTTTATTAATGGTGATAGAGTCTCGACGGCGACGGCACTACCGCAACATCTTATTCTCCTGCAAAGCAGCAGTGTGAACACTTTCGATTTGAACTGTGTGGTTAGACAGAATAAACTAGACGGGTGGCGTGCCAACTTCTCACATTTAGGAGTAACAGCCGGACCTAAACCTGTGGGATGTAGATGTTCCATAGACTATAATGACCAGTCAACATCAAGCGGCTTTTACACTAATTCCAGAATCGTGTTCCAGACTGCCGAGT
Organism: Doberes anticus; assembly: GCA_018250115.1. Lineage (NCBI taxonomy): Eukaryota > Metazoa > Arthropoda > Insecta > Lepidoptera > Hesperiidae > Doberes > Doberes anticus. The sequence goes on along the minus strand of DWKW01001736.1, from coordinate 3,971 downwards.
AATAGATTCCATTTTAGTTCAGTAGGTTCAACTTAATATTTTATTGAATGGGTTTATTGTTGTTGAAAGTTTTAATCAAATAATACAATATAAACATTTTAATTGCATTAAGAATCATCTAACCGCAAAATAGTAATAGAACTAACCAGTCATTGGTTATCGAATCTATCTGACCGTCTGCGTCAGTGTGAAACCGCATCCAATTCCGATCAACTAAATAAAATTACAGGGACAATGATTAATTTTCTCTAGGGTTGTTTCGTACCAAAAGACAGAACAACATAATAATTTTAGTACTGTAAGCATATAATTGTCACTTAGAGAGCAAAAAAAAAAAAAAAAATTAAAAATGCGTTTATTTAAGAAAATCCTTAAAACTAGTAGTCGGGGCTTCCTGTTAAGTAGTCAGAGACACTTGTAATAGCAAAAGGAACAATGAACAAAAAAGGTTAATGTTATAAACATTCATCTTTTCACTGTTGTCTATGGAAAAATCCACTGTAGTGTTTTTTAAATTAATATTATGTTGCACAAGCCAAAGCTCAAAATGTAGTGCCGTCGTAATTTAAAAATAGTTCTTCTGCAGCATCAAGCTGCGAATGCTGTATATTAATACCAGCTGAAGATGTTACATTTGTTTTGATAACTCATGTTGCGTTTCGAGCGACGAATAAAGTTTTCGTTGTGAATTCTTTTGAATTTTTTAAGTGAGTGATAGGCTAGTTGTTAAGCAAGCATATGGACCCCGCTAGAGAGGGTCGAGGTTCAAATCACGGCAATAACCTCTGTTTCTCGAAAGTATGTGCGTATTATGAATTAATTATAACTCGCTTTAACGGTAAAGGAAAACATCGTGAGGAAATCTGCATGCCTAAGAGTTCTCTATAGCGTTCACAAAGGCAAGTGAAGACCGGCAGTCCGCACTTGACCAGCGTGGTGAACTATGGCCTAAACTGTCTCATCTCTGCGAAAAGACCCAGCAGTGGGAAAATAATGTGTTGATGATGATACTTTTTAAAAATCTTTTAGGGTAGTTTAATCCACCGAGAATAATTTTCAGTTTCATAAATTGCAGGTACTAGTACATCCCTATATTGCAAGGTTGTTAATCACTGTGGTCATTGTTGCGACGGATGGCGTTATGCAATTTACACCGGCATATTATAAGCCATATGTTAATAAATGTGGCTGAATTTCGGACATTTAATTATAGGCCTGCATGAAACGCCAACGCGTTCCATAATGAGATTTGCTTTCGTTATAATTGTGTACAAACATGAAACAACGTAATTATGATGCCGCTAATTTATTTAAATAAACTGGATAATTCGATTTATGCCTTTTGATGTATTTCCTTTGAAGCCCACAAAATAAATAATTATATCCAGTAACAACGGGGTCATGTCTGGGCATGTTTTGTAGATAAACCATGAAACCATAACACATGACAACAAATTTGTGGACCGTCTTAGAAGGAACAATTTTTTATGACCACCGCTTCTAGTAAAAGTTGAATAATCCCTTCCTCTCCTTCGCAAAAAAGAATGCATTGCGACTCCTACAGCATCTTCTAATACTCCTAATACTAATCACAGATCTCTTATTTTTGGAAATTATGTGCGTTTTAGAAATAAATTATGGCTTGTTTTGACGGTGAAGAAATACATCGCCAGGAAATTCGCATGCCTATGAGTTGATCAGTGGTGGGTTATGGCCTACATGCACCCTTTGATTTCTGAGTGGATACCCGTGCTCAGCAGTTGTACAATAATGGATCGATACTGGTGATAATGATGCAGCATCACCATTATCCATAAGCCATAGTGATCTGTCTGCCTCTTCGGTAAGTATTCCTTTATAAAATTTTACGAATCACGGATGTGAATCCACGAATTACAAACCAAATTAAAGACGATGATAGAGTCCGATGTGGGAGGCTCGTCTACGGCAGCACACCGGCTGCGCCAGTTTCAGCCCTAAAGCAGCACTGCTCAGACGGCCATGTTTCCTTTTGAGGGGTGTATTTAGGCAGACTTCGCTGGACAAGAGATGTTCCAGCTTAGTGATCAGTAGAAGTCGGTCGGATGAGGGTGGTCCAATGCCTGCAGTATCCATTTAACAAAGGTAGACTGCATAGTTTCTAATTCTTTAATACAAAAAAAAACGTTATATAAAAAACTAGCAAGAGGAAATCATAAAATGTTACGATCCACAAACTATTTACGTGTTATGCCACAAATAAGGCTCGAAAGAGAACTCTTTGTACACAGCACATCCCGAAAAGGAAGAATCACTATAGGAGTGCCATGAACGGCACATTACAGCTATTTCACACTTGTGTTTTCTAAACGCAATATGCGTTTCGTTCCAACGTAATATCATTATAATACGTGAATTGATTGTACCCTTCATAGTCATAATCTACAATGTTTAGATTTGTATGATCATATCATAGACATATAAATGATAAATATTAGGCTTAGGTTTTACTTTTTAAACAATTATATTTGTGTGACATTTCTATTGCACAATTTAAGAGTGTGGCTATGTTTATTTATATTTGCAAACGTCGTTGTAGGAAAGAAACTAGATTTAATCCCTACTAATATTATAGATGTGAATGAAAGTTTGTTTGTTTCGCTTTCACGGCAAAACTACTCAAACGATTATCATGGAACTTTGTACACATATTCTTAGATGTATTAGAAAGGACATAGGATACTTTTTATCAAAAAAAATATTGATAAAAAAATTGGCAGACCTAATTGTTAGTCCAAAAATTTAAAAATTTAGCGACTTCAAAGCCTTCATATTAATATCTTATTGACTATAGCTTCCGGTGTTTTGAATTTTTGTATATTTCATGTTATATTGTTCAGTCAATTATAAGCAATACTAAAACTATTTCAATTTTTGAGGTTAAGTGCCAGTTTATTGTCTTAGTTATTACTCGGTGAATTTAATTTTGTTGTATTAAATTATATAAATAAATTATGTTTTTAGTTTTTGAAACTTCATTGTATGTAGGAATTTTTAAATACTGAATCACACCACATGTTCATTATATGACCGAACTACCGGACAACTAAGGCTGCACCGAAAATCAGCGCGGTGTGTCACCACGGCATTAATGCTGAGTGTTGTCTTTTTTGGATAGTAGTGCTGCAGTATGGAAATGCTCCATGTGTTACACTTAAATGTTATTTTTATTCTGAAATCTGTATAGTTAATTGTGTACAATACATTCCTATTCTGTGTTGCAGGGTTACTATTTACAAATTAATGTATTTTCTTTCTTTCTTACATTGACAGTTCTATCTTTGATATTTATTTAAGCGCATCAACGCGAGCGAAGCCGCTGATAAAATCTAGTTGTCTATAAGTCTTTTGCATGAGATAACATTAAATAAATTACAGTTTTAAAATCCAACGATAGGGCCACTTTTTATACCGAGCAGCTTATGGATCAATAAAATTAATCCATTGGTGTGGATTCCTATCCTACAGCTCTACACATTCTTATATGAGCCTATTTCTATAGAATCAGTGATTTGAAGTCGGTTTCCCGCTCCGGTGGATCAAGATGCGAACACCCGAATGTACGTAACTCTAATTTATTGAAATTATGTAGGTACATATTAAAAACTAATTATCACTTTCTTTTCGGTAAAGGAAAACACTTAAGGAAAGGAGTTCTCTATAATATTCTTGAAAGTCCGTAAATGTCATTCAATAGTTACTTTGCAAATAATTAGACTAAATAATATCTGCTAAATAGGCATGCTTTCAAGTCGCCAGTACAAAAGTTATATTATGTGGCTCACGTTGCGAACTCTCTCAGGTACTAAATTTGCCGCTTCATGGTTTGTCTTACCGCAAAGGTAACGCCCGTTTACGTGCAACCACGCAAATTATATCACTTTAACGGGGACTCTTTGCCAATCATTGAAAATTCAACTCTAAACTAGAAA
>DWKW01001735.1:0-12074 GCA_018250115.1 Doberes anticus | reverse complement strand
GGCAGAAATAGGTGCGCCGGTGGTGCCGCCGCAGGCATGCCTTCGACATAAGACTCTACCAAAATCAAATTTATTTATTATTTTAAATATGTTAACACGTATGCAGGCCTCCTGATGTTAAGTGGTTACTGCAGCACATGGACATTCACATCTAACTTCAATTAGGATGAAGACCTCAGGGTCGTACGTGGATGCTTCGTTACTCCTGAGGACTGAGGTGGAATACCTCCTGTATAGTGTCTCCTGCTCAACCGTATAGTGTCTTCTGCTTAACCACAAACTGAAACACAGCAGTTCTTGCACTGTTGCTTTGCGACAAAAATAAATGCAGCAGCGGTGGTGCCGCAGGTGAGCCTTCTACCTAAAACTTCACTAAATTCATAGCTGGTGAACCAATAACATTAGTATCATGGGCAATTTATAATCGTTTTAAAGATCGATACCAGGCTTCCATTCTCATAGTAACTCATAAAAAATTCAAAAGGAGTTTGTTAAGTACATGACACGTTCTGTTCATGTTCGTTTCACTCAAAATCGATTTTTAGTGGAATTATTTGCTGCCGTCAAATAAATGAAAGTAGGTATATAAAAGTGACAGCTTAGTGGTTGAGAATCTCGACCTCTTGCTCCAGTGAGTCGGTGTTCAAATCCTGGTACGCACTTCTAAATTTCGAAATTGTTATTTACAATTGTTTCTAAATTATGCGTGTATGAGAAATTATTTATCACTTGTTTTAACGGTAAAGGAAAACATCGTGAAGAAACCTGCATGCCTGAGGGTTCTCCGAATTGTTCTCAAGCGCATGTGAAGTCTGTCAATCCGCACCTGGCCAGTGTGGTGGACTATGGCCTAAAAATAAAAATGGTGATGAACAAATAAAAAGTTATTTAATGCCTGCGTGTCAAAACAAAATTAGTGAGAGAGGATGCCGTGCTAATGTTTGTACAAATGATTTATTAACATTAATTATTATCGTTTAAAAACAAATAAAGAACGGAAAGAATAATATAGAAAGATTCATATAGAATAATAACAGTACGTGTAAACTTTTTTTTTGATAAGGACAATCTCCAATGTAATGTTAAACAAAGAATATGTCTCTCGCAAATACTCGTAAATGCCGAATTTTCATTATTTATTAACTTGTGGTGAAGAAAAGGTTACCTACGCTGCTAACGTCACTGCTTTCATCACCCACCTAAGATCGATTTGATCCGAAAGAGTGCCTGTAGCCTAGGTTTTATTTTGTTTATGAGTCCATCTGAACAGATATAAATATTAACATCTACCTCTAACAGAACTTTAGCCGTCTTGAACTGAAGAAGTAGATATGACAAGTGGAGAGGTTTAATGGCGCTTGACGTAAAATGGTGTTTAGTCTCGTTTATATTTTAACATACTTTGATTTAAATTTTCAAACTTTGTTGGTTATGAAACAGGGCTGATTATGAAAAAAGGTTCCAATTAGTAAGTAAGTTATTAAGAATATTTAGTATTCAGTTGTCTTTATTAACACTTCGGATTATTAACAATAGTATTTATCAGTGCATTACAGTGGCCTGGTACGGGCCATGAAAAATTTTGTACATTGACCTGTCACTATTTACTTCCTTCATTTGCACACAAAAGTATTGTGATGCGGTTATTTCATATTTTAATAAGGTCAGAGATAATAAGAAGAAAAGAACGGACGAAAGTTTGTACCAATTTTTTTGGAATTCCGATAAAACAAAGGATCCCGCTAAATAATTCCTTTACCCTTCTCTTTTTTGCTATAAATCCAGTAAGACGAAATCGCAAGTTAAAGACGGTACTATTATAAAATTTTTGGAGGAGAAAAAGAGGAAAGAGGAGGACGGGAATAAGGGGGGATGAAGAATCTATTTGAACATTGCAATGTTTTTTAAACTGTTTGTTGGAGACTATTTTAGTGGACTTTGGCTCCAACAGAAAGTAACATGGTAGTGGAACTTAAATAGTTCTAGTTTTTCGAGAAGATCTACAGATTCTAATATCTTTGTAACTCCAGGGCAGCTGAAGGTGCGACTCCAGGAGGCCTGATGCCAGCAGAGCCCCAGACCGGGCCTGATGGAGAGATCATTGGAGGCCCACGCACGCCTCAGCAGATCGCCGCTCAAAGGCGACTGCAGCAGACGCAGGCGCAAGTTGACGAGGTGTTAATGTTCTCATTAAATGGAAATACATATAGTCATTTGAATTTTGCGCTCAAAATAAAATAAAAACTGTCTGATCCTTTTTTTTAATGTGATAAATTTACTCTTCACATAGAAATAAATTAAAAATCATGACAGGATAGGTCTTTTTAATAAAAAAATACTGTATACCTGATAGACGTACAATACGTACATATAACAAATTTAAAAAAGTATTACTGCAAATGTTAATTTTATTGAGGTAAGCAACGAAACACTCTAGACATTTTTCTTAAATTTTATACATATTCATCGTAAACATTATACATTTTTTTTAAAAGGAAAATATTTTTTTGTTTAATTAAAAATAATGAGTTTTTCGTAAGTACACTATGAAAATGAAGCGTCAATCTAAACTAGATAAAACAACTTCAATTTACTGAAAAACTATATATAATTCTTTCAGGTGGTGGACATCATGAAAACGAATGTCGAGAAAGTACTTGACAGAGATGCTAAATTGTCTGAATTGGATGATCGAGCCGGTAAAACTAATAATCATGATACATAAAATATTATTTAATACAGTAGTATAATAGAGGATTAGTACTTTGTAAAGTAATATGATACGACGATCTCGTTGACATTAATAGTTGATTACGAATTGTAATATTTTTCTTTATTATAACTACAGATGCGCTGCAACAGGGAGCGTCACAGTTCGAACAACAAGCGAAGAGTCTGAAGAACAAGTTCTGGCTACAGAATTTGAAGGTAAATTGGATATTTTTCCTATTTACGAGGTTAAGAAAAATATATCTAGTTTAATCGTTAAGGCGAAAATTTTAATATTTATCAAAAAAATATATATTCCAGATGATGATAATAATGGGAGTAATTGGAATCGTCATAATTGGCCTGCTCTTCGGTGAGTTCCACTTAATCAAATAAAATAAAAAATCTGTGTTGTTATGGGCTAAAGCTTAGATTTTAATGCGTCCGTCAGTTTAGGAGTTAATTGTTAGCGACCACAGTGATGAAAATTGACTTCTCAGTATACGCTATTGCTATTTTAATTAGCATACCAGTGATTATTTGCATAAAAATGATTATTTAACTTTCTGGATAATTTATACCTATGTTATTAATGATCAGTTATTGAAAATTTAATAATTTTCGTTGCTGGGTACAAATAAATAACTAACATTAGCTATTTAAACTACAATTTCTACATTTACCGACTGATGTTACTAGGTGATGTTAAAATTGATAAATTTAGATGATTTTTTCCTTTGGCCCATTTCTCTATCGGCAATAATTTTTCTATTGGCTGTTCAAATGCTTTAGTCCATATCTATCTTTGCTTATCTCTTCTAGATGAAATTGAACTTAAATTAACTTTGAATGAATTCTTATTGTCTTTAAATTATGTCGTGTCCTACTAAGATCGTAGTATTTCAAACGAGAAATGAAGCCTATTTATTACTGTTAACAGTACAATTAACAGTTATGTCAAGTTTTATATTTATGTACCCAAAATGGTAAAATATGGTGATGAAATATTTACGTAAACCTAATTTGTACAGATAAATTATTTTGAGTTTGGTTTCATTTCGAGTTTCTTGATGTTGTTCGTATATGTGGCGTGACGTGTGAACATAGCGTAGCGTAGCGGCTAGTCGCTTCGTGGCGTATGTTCTGCTTACGGCTGTTTGCAGGTGATAACATTAAACAAATGTTTGGTTAGTTCGATACCGTGGCACACCGACTATGAATGAGCCTCCGAGCGTAACCAGCAATAGCACTATGACTATGATCATTAAACATTGTAAGTAATTTGGCCATACTGTCTTCTTCAAATGCTTGAGATTTTTAGTTATCAGCATTCAGGTTAAAAGATGCAAGATACATTTTCATACATTCGAGATCCGTTAATTGTTACTAATTGTTTATGTATTTCATTAACCGGCATACTTCAGTAAATAACATAAGTAACGTGAAGTAGGGTAGACCGGGGTGTTTGAAACTAGCGAGCTTTAAATGTAACAATTCAATTAAAAACCAACCGGACAACGTAGTACGTTAGTTTTGTTCTGGCTCTGTTTGGTTTTCTTAAGTTGTCTGCATGTAACTATGTAACTGTCTCAACTTCCTTGAATCCAGTTTCATCTGACCTCAATTTAAGTGGAATTGAAATAGACATTTTCGCCAGAATTTATACTTTTACTTATTGTGTCGGTCATCTAAAGTATAAAAATTAACTGAAGCTTGGCTTTAATTTCCTACAATATACATGTTCATAGAATTTTGTGTATAAAACAAAATCTCAAAATTGTTTCAACTCCCCCCGATCTTCCCTACTCTAAGACTTTAAGTCAAACAAATTTTACCCGATAATTAAAATGTTTGATGTTTTCGTCATCAAAACCGTATCACATAGTATTAGCTTGATATGTTAAAATAATTCAGTATTCAGTTGTATCTAGAAATTCCAATAGAATTAGTTTTTCTAGTAGTAATTCATGTTGTAATATATACAGTTGCAATGTAAAACTAAACACATTAAAAGTTCAAAATACCATATAATGTTCAATTGATTATTGTATGTCGTCTGTAGAGAGTTCTTAAAGTAGATTGAGTATTTTCAATAACATCAACATTGATTTTATTCTCGAAAACGTTTCAATTCAATAGAAAGTAACCAATATTGCGTATTTTATAGTATTTCTTCATTAAAGACCGTCACAATATTTTTGCTGCGAACTACAGGTAAAAAAGTGATAGCGGTTTAAAATAAGCAGATGGGTCCGAGTTCGAATCCTAGCATCCACTTATAATTTATATGCACATAATATTAGAGAAGAATTACCACTGATTTTGGGGTGATAGAAAATATAGTGAGGATACCTGCAAGCCAAGTATTTCTCCATGCTCTTAAAGGCTTGTGAAGTCCACCTATCTACGCTTGGCCTAAATCCTTTTCATCTCAGAGAGGACATAGTGCCCAGCAGTGGGTTGTGCGCGGATGCGTTGCTATTTCTGAGTGCTAAGTTGAAATGCCCCCTGTTCAGTGTATGCAGAATACCTAACCACACCATTCAAACCCCAACAAAGTAGTTCTTACACTGCTGCTTTACATATCGATACATCCATACTTTCACGTACACGTATTATACAGACAGAGCAATATATCACACAAAAAATATCATCAATTCAATGATTAATTCTAATTTTTTTTAGAACATATGGATTTTTGTTAAGCATAAAATTATTCAGGAATTTTTAGAATACTCCTATTTTGATAATAATTGTTGAGTGGATGATTCATATTTAATGTTAACGCACATGAGTTGAGTATTTTAGTGAATGCATATTTCAAGCTACAATTTCCCCATCACACACCATTAACTTACACGTATAAACAAAACCTATCACACACCAATTAACTTACAAGTATAAACGAAAATTTTACCAATGACTTAAACTCGTTTGTCCATACGCAATTTTATTACAAGCTTCAATTATTTTTGAGAAAAGCATTTGTTTTCCTTTCTGTTTTAAAAGATTATCAAACAAGCATGCAAGTCACCTGATATTAAGTGATCACTGCAGCTCTTGAACATCCATATGCAATCTTCTCGACATGCAAACTTCAATAGGCTTAAAGTTCTAAGTGAGGTCGGACGTGGATTTGTGTTGCTGCTCCTGAGTGATATGTTAAAACGCTCCTTGTCCAGTGTATTTTTCCTGACCACACCCTTTAAACCGAAACACAGCAGTTCTCACACTGCCGCTTTACGATAGAAACAGTGGCAGTGGTGGTGACGCTGCAAACGATCCCTCGAGATAAAGCTAATTTATTAATAAAGTATTTTTAAGTTATTATTTAAAAGCCAGCTTTACTTCCTATTTTCATTTCAGATAGAAAACTTGTGATTAGGGAAGTGAACCCAAGAAATTTGCTTTAATCATTAGTAGCACATTTAGAGTGGTACTGACATTTAGCTGACCTTATGTCTTAATTTATGTTATCTGTAATCAATGTTCTCTGTGGAGCGCACTATTTCTTAATTTAACGGTAGTAATGTCGCCGCGGAACTTTCCAACTTTTGGTTTATTTCGGGTTAACTAGGTTTGTTAAAAATGTTGTTACTTAATAAATGTACACATAATATAGTATTGGAATTGTTGCTAACAAAATTATTCGATTATTTTCAATTAGGACAATTGCTACATGGCTATTTCCTTTCGTTTACCTTTTATGGGTTTACTTCACGATAGAAGTTTTTTTTATTTTTTTTATTGATTCTATTGAGCTTAAGACATTATTACAAATTATCCTTTTAGACTTTCTATTTACTACTGAAGATATAAACGAACTAAATATAGGCTGCAGTAAATTTTAGAGTTTCATATTTTAAAAAATATTTTTCTCTACCATTCCACATTAACATGGTGGACTTCAGCATAAGTGTTCTCTTCTGTGATAAAGCCGTTAAATATGATGTAACTCCTAAAATCATATTTATGACTCAAACACTGCTACAATAAAATTTAATGCAGCCTGCATTATATTTTAATACAACATCTTTACATTGCATCGCAATACGCCTTTTCACTACGATTACCAATATCCTGTTGATTAAATACACTACACCTCACATTTAACACATTATTGTAGGTATTTATTTATTCATGAATAAAATGTATGTTTATCTGATCTACAGAAAACATTTATGAAATTTCAGGAAAATACATGTAATCATCACTCATCCAGCGCAGTTGTTGAACTCCACATCTAAAGAAGATTGTCAAAGTGTTTTTCTTTATCAATCAAATTCGTATTATATTATTATAAACTCACTTAACAGTAGATTTTAGAATTAGTAATATGAAACAAACATTTAACTATTACATTATTAATTGATACTTGAAATATTAAATATAGATATATTCAGCAAAGTAAAAGAAATAAATACTTAGTGGTGAAAACGAGAATAATTATAATTAATTATGTTTACCATTATGATTAGCAATAATAATTAATCGTGTTCGTATCGACTTTAAATTAAAACCTGAGAATTTATAAACCTTAATTACAACAGTTTTGTGGAATAATATTACGTTTTAAAAGTTGTGCGTTTACGATTATTGTCTGATTATCTGTGTTAAATATGGTTAATTTGTAGTGTTATATCTGGAACCCTAATTCGTTCACTTTGTTCTTCTTTTATCCGATATATTAATTTAAAAATTTGTTTCCGATACAAAAGCATGGATCTCAGTGGCGCAAAAAAATTTAAGCTTCTAAGCCAATGAAATCAAAATATCTATTTATGTCCCATAAAGTAATACTCGCAGACCCGTTGTTCTAGAATCAGAATATTTTGCCAGAAGTTTTGACAGTACAATCTAAGCAAGAAATGTGGAAATTGTTAATTTGTAACACAATTTTTTTTGATGAATCCCGAAACGGATGAACTATCTACGTTTGTAATTAAGTGTGTACAGAACACTTAGAGGATGAATTTTCTCTCATCAAATTAACTCGCGCTTGTTATTTATTATTTTAAGATTGAATTAACTGTACATAAATTGTTTGCGTACTATGCTATTGAGATAGGATTCCTATTGAGATTATCTAATTCTGTTTAAGTGCTATAATTTTTTAATTGTTCTTTTCGTTGATGTTTTCAAAGCAAGTTTTCAAATCGGTCTAAATCGGTCGGTTATACTATAATTAACGTTATAAACCTAAATCAATGCGGTATTCGTTTAATGAGTAAGGGTTACTTTACGTTTTAAGAGTAAGAAATATATTATTGCAATAGTAAAGTAATGATATCAACGAATAAATGAAACCAGTAATATAAACAATTATAATAATTATTAATTCAACAGAATTGTCTGTCAGAAATAATTTCTACTAAAACTTCTTATGATATAACTGTAATTGCAATGTCACAATGTTTCAAGATAAGTTTTAAACTGCTATCAATTTGTTGGTCAATTATTTTGCTTAAGTTAAGTGATAATAAGTTTGTCGGTGGGCGTCAATGTCAATTATTTTTGTTAATTATAATTAAAAATAGGAAACTACCCCCAGTCATAGTAATTTATTTATCTACAAGTAGAGAACCATTGTCACTTTAAAGCTTGTCACTATTATAATCGTATCAGTTTGAATACCTATAATGATACTAAAGGTGTGAAAATAGTATCATAAAAATAGTCATTTTTATGAATTTAATCTGGGAATTTGAAAGGCAAAGTATAAGAATGTGGGTACTTGTTAGCAATATTTGAATTGATTTTTTCTTTCCTGAAATTTAGATTTTGGAACTTTCTAATTATTTTTTGTACATTTACAAAAAGTATAAATGTACATATTGACTACGAAAACATTTCATAACTAAATAAAACTTTACCGCTCATTAATTAATCACGTTAGTTGTTCTGAAATATGTTTATCGTGTAGATTTTCTAATTGGCATACTAAATAAGTACCTACAGGAATAGAAAAGGTGCCATTGACAATATTAGTTTTTTTTAAGATAATGGATAAAGGATGTGGACGCGTAAGTAGAGATTAGGTGTCATAGATTGTCTTTCTTGGTTAAAGGAAATTAGTTCTTATAGTCATTGACACCTAGTGCACAGAAGATTTAAAACTTTGTTTTATTTAATACTAGAGTCTTGTGAGATAACTAAAAGTAAGCGGGTGCTATAAATTATAATTTACTATTTTATTTATGACACTGATATAATTATATATAGGTTACGTTGTTGAATATGGTATACACTCAACTCAATATTTTCCTATTTTAATTAGTTTAATTATATTCAATAATAAAGACCTCGCTTCATTAAACTGTCCGCAGAAAAGAAAACAAGATTATAAATACTATTGAATATAATTTTGTAGTAAACTGCTTGTAATATAATACTCGTATTAACATAATTATGTGATTTCTTAGTTCAGATTCAATGAATATTGTAATCACACATGACTTTTTTTTTTAAATACTTTCTATTGATAAATAATTAAAATTTTTTGAATAAATTAATAATGTTGTCAATTTAAAATGATAAAAGCGTATACCTGCAGTAAATAAAGCAAATGCCCCGAATTAGATTGAGAAATATATTATTTTATTTGTAATGATACAACAAAGTTTATTATTTAATAATAAATGTTTTTAGAATAGCGATAATAACATTTCTTTTTAGATTCCGAAAACTAAGTAGTTTGTAGATAGGTACGATAATTAAAAATATATATTAATGATATACATGTATAAAATCTCCTTAATGAAATAAATTAATGTGTCAAATAGATAGGCAATCATATTATTTTATGCACTTATAGTATCGCTTCGTAATATTACTAACTCTCGAATCGGCATGTTATAATACATTTAATATCTAAAATTATTCCCTATTAGTGTTGTGATTATTTGAATTAAATTCGAATGTATTATTGGTAAAATTAAAATGTGATTTAATACACGGTGTATTACGCAAATGGGTTATCGTTTTATTTTAAATTTAAATTTAATAGTATTAAAACTTCGCATGAAAAGGCTACAAGTATTACACAATGACATTGATACTGAAAAATTTTGAACATTGGAAAATAGAGTTGTTGTTATTGTTTATAATAAAAAAAATACTGCAAAAAAAACTGATGAATTTGGAATATTAAAAAAATGTCTGTAACTTTACGCTTGACTGCAATAGTTTTTATGACCGACTACTGGACAGGGCTTTCTTACCCAACGCTTGTAGGGAGGTTCTGGGGTCTCCAATGGAACGCAACAGAACGCAAACTTGGCACTGTGCTCATAAGCTCGTCTCGGAGCATGAAGCCGCCTTCTTCTTTCTCCCTTCATGCATTTATTTCGTCTTGATTAATAGATGCATTAGCTTGCCGTCATAACAAACTCTAAGAAATCGCAACCATTTCAGCAATCAGATCCAAACTCTGACCTCTTGCGACTCCAAAACCGTTTCTCCACTATGCCCTCTGCATAAGGCCACACGGAAAAACGTCATCCCATCGGCCATTCGCTACCGCACAATAATTAGTTAAGAAGTCAAAAAGCACCTGTGTGTGTGAAGTGACCTGCACTCTATCTGATGTAGGTCTAACACGACACTAAATGGCCACTTGTGGAGTTACTGGCCAACACCAAAAACAGTAGGTAAGTAAGTAAAAGTACTGTCAACGTCTGTCAAATAGTTTTTTAGTATTTATGGTTTAAAATATAAACATATGTATGTATACCAACGAGGCACCTATTTCTATCGTAAAACAGTAGTGTGAGTACAGTTTTGTTTAACTTACACTTAGATTAGCAACGCATTCGCGTACGACCTCAACCTATTTGAGGTGGAATATGGATGTCCACGGGAAGTAGTGACCGCTTAGCATCAGATGACCTGTATGCTTGATTGCTTCTCCTTTAATATGAAAAAATCCACTCTGAAAACTGATAAAATTAATTATTAAGCCGCTTTTAGTTGGCACATAAAATATAAGCTATTTCTATGTTACCATAACCCATTAAAGCGCAAGCGATGATGTGTTATCGGTAAGTCACGTAAAACTTCCATAATTTAATATTTAGCAACGACTGCGGCTTTAGACACGACGTTAACGTGTTAATAGTGCAAGACAACGAACAATCTTCGTAAATTGATAAATTTAGTCCTGTCACACTAGAACGAATAGAATTAACCAAGGTATTATAGTAACATCGACTCTATATATGTTAACTTTAAGATTAATTTTCTCCAACACCTTAGTCTATATTTGATTCCGCAAGCTCTTCATAGACTAGACCATGGAGAATGATGTGAGAGCTCGCGAGCTTTCTCTTTGATAGTTGCCCGCCATTTTGACTTACAGTAATGGCGGGTATGACGTGAGTTATGCGTTCGTGTCATTGGAGCTTAAGTAATGTCGGTAGTGTTCCACTCTTAATGCGGGGTTAAATTAAAAGGGTGACTAACGCGCAATAACTCAACAAACACCACAATACTTACAAGATTTTTTTAAATAATAAATTATTTTAGCGCAAAATATGACATTGACGTTTAGAGTTGATTTTTTATCTGTGGTTGGGTTAACTTTCATGAAATGGACCTATCTTGATAGATTGAAAAAGAAAAGGTGCATTTTAAAGTGATACAAAATCAACCCGAGAACACGATATTTTGTTCAACAGACAGTCAATTATTTTCGCTGTGGGAACTGTCTAAGAAAACAAAGCGTGTTCAGTTACAACTGTTCTTGAATTGCGCATTGAATCACTTACCATACGTTTTCACCTCGTTTTGTAAATATATCTTGATGTTGAATACCGCTCTAGTAAGCCTTGGAACTGGAAAAATCATGTTTGATATGCTCAGACAAATATTTCTGAAGTTGTTGGCTTAAAACTTTATATAAATTATGTAAAGAAAACTCAATTTAAAAAATAATCGGCTCAATCTCGATTAATTTACAGTAGCTGACTCTAACATCTATTAACAATAAATAAACAAGACGTGTTTAAATTATACAAGAGACTGAAGGTTTTCATTATGCTTTAGAGACGTCACAAACCTGATGTTAAGTGGTCACAGTAACCCAAAGACTTCGAAATCCAACCTCAAATAGGATCAAAGTCTTATCTGTGGATGACCATTCCTGGGACTAAGTTGGGACGCCTTCTGCCTCTGTGTAATCTGCATTCTACCCTTTATAGGGAAACATAGCTTTTGTCTTGGAATCAGTGTTTTAAATAATATAAAAAATGTATGTATTGCAGATTTTGTTTCACTTATTCATTAGTGAGTTTATTGTTTCTTGGTTTTTGATTAGCAATGGTAGGGGTAACGAGGTTCACATCTGGAGCGGGGGATATTGAATGTAG
>DWKW01001734.1:0-12074 GCA_018250115.1 Doberes anticus | reverse complement strand
TGGATGTCCATGGGCTGCAGAGACCACTTAACATCAGGTGGCCTGCATGCTCGTTTGCTATTCTGTTATTATAATAAAAAAAAATGCAGTCCATTAGGTACGGAGTTAGAGCTAGGTTACTGTGAAGTTACTACCCATTTTCATCAATGAAAAGTGATAAAAAACACTTTTATTTCATTTAATTATACATTTCAAAACTCTTTTTTAAAGTGAATCGACAAATTTTTTACTTAAATATAATTTTATTATAGGTATAGATGGAAAAAACTTAGTCACCACCAGAAGTTGGTCATAAATGATAAAAAATATCCATTAACATTAATAGTGCAATAGGTACTTTATTCAGGTAGATGCGTAATTGATTCCGCGATCCCAATTTATTCCACGACTTTAAAGAAATGACACTGACATGATACTGAGTGCAAAAGCGTTAACAAAATTGCGTTTTTTCAAATATCTTTTGTTGACAACTTATGCTTGGCCAAAAAATAAGTACCTGCCTATGAAAATATGTTTTTATATAAAGAATACCAAATAGTTCTTAGATAGTTTCATGCTTACATATTGCTATGGTGTCAAATTTCACCTAAGTGCTCATTAAAAAAAATCTGGAAACTCGTTGACCTACCTATAGTTCAATCTATTACGTTTATTTATTATATTCTATTACAATCAATTTATATCATTATGTTTATAATACATAAAATTTTTAGACATCTAGTGTTTATTGCCATAACGTAAAAGTAATTAGATTTCATAAAACAATCACTTAAATCTGATGTTGAAATCAGTTCAATCTGAAAGTTATTTCTAAAAATTAGTTTTAAGAACAATTTTTTTGGACAAATCAACCGATTTCAACCTTATTTAAGGTATACTATGTCTAAATTTTGTTAACATACGTAGTATATCGATACATACATATTTATGTGTAAAACGCGCACACAGGACCCGTTGTCTATACAAAAATTGCATAGCTGCCTAAGACCTCAAGAGTATCGAAAATTTCGATATTGAGGATGTCTTTGTTTCAAATCGATTAAAGAGCTTCATTTAATACGTTTTTGGACATGTTCTTTAATATAACTGCACCATTATTATTATTATTTATTGGCTACTATCTATTATTGCATTACATTTCATATTAAATGAATAGCAAACAAGCGTGCAGATCACCTTACCTGAAGTGGTCACTGCAGTCCATGGACATCCATAATAAATCTCAGATAGGTGCAAAGTCCTATAGGAGGTAGATCCTGGAAGCCTGAATGCTTTTCTACTCTTGACGGCTAAGTTGGAGCGCCGCCGCCTGTCTCAGTGTTGTCTGCCTAACCACAATATTACTTCTATGTATCGTGAAAACTTTTTACAGTTTTCTTTCCATACAAATAAACGTTATTAACCACGTTTGTGTCTGCCGCGGTGGTGGCATTGATAATTAAAATTGACAAGTAACTTGTACAACTAGTCAACATAGTGGCACTTAAGGTACCGAGTCATAGAGCAGGTCTGTGTAATTGCGAGCGGGCACGCGACTGCCCGAGGCGTCCAAGCTTTGCCAAGTTTTTGTCGTCGAGATACCTACCTACATAATCGAGGTAATTGCTTCTCATCTAATGCGGATCACGAACTTTGGTAGTATTAAGTATTAACATAAGGAATGGTAAGTTAATCAGTAAAAAGGGTTTTCAAAGCCTTTTATACATAGTCCAATAGTTCCCACAATAGGATTCCCTTTGTTGTTACACCCTACCGTTTTGATATTTAGTTTTAGAAGCATCGTTTATCGTTATATGTTATACAAATATGGTAAAATATTAAGATCAAATCGTGTACATAGAACCACAATCAATAAACAACGGCACGACAGAGGGCAGCGATATGACTGCCGAGAAATATACTAACATTTTATTACATGGTTGGTAGATGGTTAGTACATGGAATAGGCCAATTCATAAAATAGCACCATAATTATTTTGAAGTGCAGGGACATACTATGTCTCCAATTTTGATTATTTTACATACATCCAACTTTTAAAGAACATCTCCCACATTCCAGGTATCTGCTATGTATAAATTCGGCAGATTGGTATCACAATCTTAGAAGCCAGAAGAACACAAAAATGTAAAGAAGAAAACAAGAAAATATCTGAACCATATTTTGTGAAACATGGTGAACTGAGAAATAAGGCTCACCTGCAGTGACCCCTATTTTTGTCGTACATTCAGCGTAAAAGCAGCAGTACTTTCATTGCTGTGTTTCGGTTTGAAGGCAGCTTACAATGGGCTGGAGGTGTTCCTACTGAGACCTCAAGAGTCGCAACGCATCTACGTTAGCCTCAGTCCTATTTAAGCTTGAATGTGGATGTACATGGGCTGCAGTGACCATTTAATTTCAGGTGTCCCTCATGCCCGTTAAGTAGCTGCACTATTTAACCTATCAGTTTTTCCTAGTAACGTTAACTTTGTAGTAGTTACTCATCATCAACCCATTATTGTCACAATGCCTGCGGATTAGCCGACTTTACATGACTTTGAGAACATTTTGGAGAAATTTCAGATATGCAGGTTTCCGCACGAAGTTTTCCTTGACCGTTTAAGCGAGTGATAATTAATTTCTAAAATGCACGTAATTAGAAAAAATTATAAATAACAA
Organism: Doberes anticus; assembly: GCA_018250115.1. Lineage (NCBI taxonomy): Eukaryota > Metazoa > Arthropoda > Insecta > Lepidoptera > Hesperiidae > Doberes > Doberes anticus. Next base: position 9,418 of record DWKW01001734.1, on the reverse strand, counting down.
TTTAGAAATTTATAGGTGTGTACCGGGATTTGAACCCCGACACACCGGAACGGGATTTCGAGATTCTTAACCATTACGCTGTCACTTACTTTTACCGTTCTCACGATTTGACTACTATTGCTATTAAATTGGTTTACTCTTACGAAAAAACCATGAAAACAGTTAAGAACTTTACTGTGAGTACCAGTACTACGACGGTAGCCGTGTAATATATTAAGCAGATTTATATATAACTGTTATGTTTAGTCGTTTAAATAGCACGAGGGCGAACTATTATCTGCTTCACTATTTCTTACAACAGAAATCTAGGATTCTTTTGATATGCATTCCTGGCGTACTCGTGAAATTAGCGTAGAAGTATGCACACAAACCAGTCGAGGAGCCAGACGAAGACGATAATTAAAGTAATCATAATTCTTAAACGCAACCGTAATGTCTGCTTACGGTTTAATACTCCTCTAAATACCGTCTACCGTCTATGTTTCCGTAAATAATACACATTTAAATGTTTCTGTGTATACAGCCCTTTGATCAACTGTTTATTTACCGTAATCTGTGTGGTACTTAAATGTATTTCATATTAAAGGTCAGGATAATTGCAACTAAACCTAGCAAACAGGCAGACGGGTCACTTGATGGTAAATGGCCAGCGATTACGGAAACGTGCGACATCAGGATTTGCCAATGCACCGTCGGTTTATAGGTACTTTTTTTGCACCTCCTTTTAAGATAACCATGTTACAGGGCTCTAGGAACGTGTCACTCGGATAGTTTTATTATTGAGGCGTAGCAAATAAAAATAGCCATAGCAGCGTTATTTCTTATTGATTCTACGCCTGTAGTGTCAACCAAAAAGACTGCAAATAATTGAAAGTCCTCTTTTGTATATAGAGAAGACCATAGCATGACCATTCTACCATGGTTTGCACCATAACTTTGCTGGCATTTCGATTAGAGTGTAGAGGCAGAGATTTTTGTTTTTATAAGTTAATCCTATCAGTTAACATTATCTTAATCGTTTTAATTGTAATAATGACAGGGTCGTGATCGTTTGGCAAATCAAATTTTACGAGACAGTGCTCTACAGAAGAAATTCACGCTCTAAAGCTGAATTAATGCGGTGCTTTGTCTTTCCTTTCTCTATTTCACATACCGAGACAGTGAAATATTGAAACAATATTGAAGGTTTTTATTAGACTGCTTCTATCGAAAAGTCTAACATGACAGGCATAATAATAACATCGATATAAACACGATTTTTTAAATCAGCGAGATACAAATAACTTTATATGAGATTGATTCCTATAAAATGATGTTTCAGTTCAGTAAAGAGTCAAACATTAAATTTAGATTGGAAGTTATTACTTTTGTAGCTGTATAAGACGGGACATCTTAGTAATTTCAAAATTATTATTATTATTTTAGCTCAAAAAGGTTAAAAAAAACCCCAAAATATGTACTTGTTAAAATCACTATCGGTTTTATCTAATACTGCATACAGTTTATTGTTCACGCAGACGAATTTGACGACATTCCCTACTATGGCATATTTCGATATAATTGCAAAATTGAGGTCACAAAATTAACATTCACAGGATCCTGTCGTATACTTATTATCTTCTTCATGGGCATCTTCTCCATACTAAGCATAGCTTAAATAAATTTCTGTAGCATTTGTATCCCTACCCACGGGAGCGAAGTCGAGTGCACAAGGTATTGTACGAGTAACAAATAAAGTTTTCCAAAATATCTTTATAGAAATGTGGAATTATTCTTCTCCAATTATTTCAATAATACATAAGATATCAATAGAACCTTGCCGCCAATCAATCAATGCGTTCTTGAATAGAGTGCGAACGTACATGTGTGTATAATTTGATTTATGCACTACCTACAGTAAAATATTACCTACAATGCTATTACAAATACCGCATCCTATTTACGCGTATTTACAGACATTTATTATTGCGTGTTGTACTACAACTTATAAGCCTTAAAGGGCCTCTAACAAATAAGACTCGCTTGTTTAGAGAGTGGTTATGATTTGAATTTCTGCCGCGGCGGGATCGTTTAGATGGTCGTGCTATTGTGCGGTGGACGTTATGCCCCAAATATGGTGCGCACACCTGTTAGCGCTGCCCGATAGCCTGCTAACTTAGCCTATATGGCTAACTTAGGAGGCAGCTTCCTTCATTTATGTTTATAATTAGTTCACCTCCGGACCTCATATTTTATAATCTTGGTAAATAATGCTGGCGGTGACGCAAGTACTCAGAACTTAAATTTATTTTGAATTATGTTCGTCTGAAAAATGTGTGATATATTTCTTTACAAATTGGCCGCTATAAATACTATTCCCAAGGAGTTTCGACTCATTAAATATTCGATAAGATGATAATATGATCAAACCAAAACAAATTTTAATTGGTAAATAGCAAATTGCTATGATTAAAATTTAAAAATGAAATATCAATTGCAGTGATTCCCTAATTGTTATTAGAGATTTTTATTTTTAAGTAAATAATTTCAGTTACACCTGTTGATAAATAAATTGAGAGAACCTATTTACCAGAATATAAAATCAGATTCAAGAAAAACAATATTAAAAAACATGTAGAGTTCGCAGATCGTGTACGTCATGTGCACGAGCTGCGATAAGCATAACATTAACGCTTTATAGCCGGACCGTACCGAAATGTTTTAGTATGATATGTAAACCTTTACAGAGATTAGTTATATGCTTTAAAAATCGTTTGCATTACCGTTAATATAATAACATACATTATGTGTAGCAGATGTTTCTAATTTTATTATGATTACGTTAAAATAATCATACAATATATTGTTATAAAAAACTTTTCAATTATTAGATTATTACTCTACAATTAAAAACGGTACTAATATTACCCGTTTACGTAATTTAACCACAGCCTAGCAAAATTTTAAGGATTACGAAACTGTGGTTAATGTGAACTTGTGATAGATAAGCTCAGATTAAATTGTAAGATAATTTATATTTGGTTAGGTTCACTTCAAATACGAGTCTAGGCCACGCTATATCATGTTTCGCATAAACTGGTTTATTTGAAAGTCAAGTTTAATTGGCTAACTTTACACAAGTAGGTATTTGAGGTAAACGTTACATTATTTTAAAACTCATAGCATAGGTCAAATATACCTATACAGCTACCCATAGATATAATTAGTTTTTACATTAAAAATGAAATTTAAAAAAAAATGTCTTTCCAACAAAGTGGTCACAGGTGCCGTAATGGACCTCAGCTAAGACACGCGTCTTAATCGAAGTTGGTTATAGATGTCCGTGAGCTGCTAACCATTCATCACAAAAACATTCGTTTTAAAATTATATACCGGGAATAAAAAGTTAGTGATGTAAGTTATTGAATATGTACGCTTTCTCAGATGAATAGGCATCTCGTTTACAAACGCCGTGATTGCGACTGCCATATAGAAAGCCTTAGAGTGTCCGCAAAAGGAACGGTTACACTTGTGTCAGGGCTCTTTAATTGGATGTGCGTGAGGAAGTAATAGTGTGTTGTAGAGATGTCGATTTGGGTGCCGTTACAGTGTGTATCGTGTTGCGGCAGAGCCTGCGTCGGGGCGGCGGCCGAAGTGGCGGTGCGGCGGCCGAGGCGCGACAAGGGCGAACGACGGACCGTTCCAATTTACGGGTCACGAGCGGACCACTCGCGCGCCGACCTATCTGCTTTTCCTCCATAATTGAATCCAATGGCGTGGGAGACTCGACACGGCTAAATAAAATATTCCATATCTGTGCTATTGTTAAACTTGCCTGTTGTCGCTATAAACTTTGTTATATCTATTGTAAGTAGGTAAATAAAATTTATAGCATCCGCCGCAATAAGCTGAATATTTAATGACGAATTGCCGAGCATAACATTGAAATAATCAAATTTGGCACTTAAAATACTTGTATACCTGAGGCATAGACGTCTACGTGGTAGACGATTGTAAGGATAACTTTTAACTTCAACCTAATTCTGAAGGTAAGTTTCCTCAGCTACCTATAAGTTATAAAAATTTCAAACTCAAGGATGTAAGTCTTTGTCTGAAATTATTTCGACAAGATGTCTTCGGCATTGGAAAGCATATAACCTGATATTTAGGTCAGGTATTAAATGGATAATGTTGCTTTAAGAAACCACGTCAGCGTTTTTTGAAAGTGCGTTGGCGTCAGCGCCTCAGCGCGCAGCGCACCTGCGCACGCGCCGCGGATCCACGCTCGATAGTGCTGCATTGACTGATGGAGAGAACTTGTAACAGTTTGCTTTATGAATCCTCGATTAACCTGATTAGTTCGACACAAAGTAATATTGTAATTCGCCATTTTTCCATTGAGGCTCTCATTCGATTTCCATACGTACAGATGTTATTGATATTCTATTTGTAACTTATTTGTTTCAAATTGTAACGTGTAACATATGGCAACAACGTTGCGGGTGGTAATCTAGTAATTAACATCGATAGATGTTTGTTCTGAATGAGAGTGACAACTTGCGGGCAGGAGTGGAAATGGGGAGAAGGATTCAGAATGAGACACATACAAGCACATGTTGTGAATATGAATATTTTGTAATAAAATGTCGAAATAACGCTTAAGTTAGTGTATGTACTAAGTTCTCGACTGAGTTTTTTGTTGTATCTCCGTAGAATTACATTTTCTATATCATTAAAGTTTAAACGTTTATGATCAAAGTCAGTCAATGTTTGAAATGTCAAATTAAATTATCCGTTTTAAATTGTAGGTACTTTAACGTTTCCTTAATCGTAATGTAGAAGCTTTGGCTCCAAATTAAGACAATATACGCTTGTATGGCGATAACATTATAAGGCGCATAAACCGCGATACGGCCACACGAAAGGTTAAGGGCATAAGACACCACGTGGGAGGTGCCAGTTTAAGAAACCTGAGATCCTGTCTTGTTCACAAATGGCGACCATTTTCATTGCAACTTTGTCCTGAATGTAAAATGTAGATTCTTCGATCAGCTTTAAATGAACAGGTTTATTGCAATGATTCACTATCAGGAAGTAAAAATAAACCCAGTGTTGAAAATTATACAAATGATACAGTTTAAAACAATCTATAGATACAAGTGCCTTGTATTTCTTAGTGACGCTAGAAATAATTATAATTCGTTTATACGGGAAGCACAACTGTCTGTTATGGCAATATTGAGGTAGAATATCATGCGAGGAGGGATGTTTTATATGGCAACGGGTGATTGTAGCACGACTCGACAAGGCGCGAATAGTGCATTATATGTGAGTGCGCAAGCGCAGTCGTGCACACGAGGCAGTTCGTTATCGGGCGTGATGCATTTGAGCAGGCACTCACTACCTTCCCTCGTTTCGCGATATTAGGGCTCTGTCGATTACATTTTATACTCGCCAATACTTAAATTAATCAGCTAAAATATTTTCAATTGGTAGGTAACAAAAACACAGGTGCTCATGCTCGAACACTACCTATTAAGGCAGATTACTCATGGTAAGGTAGACTGTACTGAGACAGGAAACATTTAAGCATATGAACTTAGTGGTCATGAGTAACAAGTGTCATGCATCCGGGATGTCAGAAACAAACATCTGGTGGACAGTAACATGCACGTATGTTACTCCTTTACTATAAAATAAATCTGTTTGAATGCGTAATTAACATTTATCGAATCTTTAGTGCCGTTTTTTTAAGTGCACCAGAGCTTCGGAGGTCACGTCGAGAAGTTATTTCGGCCTTACAACGTTTGATACGAGTATTTGCGTTTGCCAAAAATATCTTCGACCGACCGACCGACTAATATAGATTGTATATTATTATTAAGAAAGTAGGAAGTACTAGTAGTACTAGGTATTAAATAAAAAATCGAACATTAAAATGTTTTGGATTCAGAGACTATATTTATTGACTATTATTATTCCTCCATAAATCCACCATATTGTCCCACTATTGGGCATCGGTCTCCGTCAAATATGAGATGGTTTCATTCATGGTCCACAAGCCAAGTGTGGATTGGTGGCCTTATCATGCCTTTAACGTTACCATGCCTTTGAGAACGTTATATAGAATTCTCAGGGCATGCCGATTTCTTCACGATAATTTCCTTTACCGTTAAAGCTAGTGAAAATTTGAGTTGCATGTCGGGATTTGAACCTCGATCCACCAGAGCGGGTGCTCATGATTCTTAACCACTGGACTATTGGATCACTCACTCCCCGGCCGCATTACAATTTTATAATGGTTTAGATTATACCCTGCCAAATGTACTAATAATAAATTAAATTTCAGGAATAAATTTTACATGTTTAATCTTACCTTTAATACTTTTTTGTTTTTCGATTACATGAAAGACGGAAATGACGTATATGCATAGTTTGTCACACCGCGTCACTTCGGAGAATAACATCTCCCATCAAAAACAGAAAACGGACGAGCAAAACATATGTTTTTTGGTTATTTTTCGAGGATAATGTCATGAACTACTGAATTCATTTGAAAACTTATTCCTAGTAAACACAATTCGCTTATTAGGTATCGAGGCTCTCAAACTTAAAAAGTTTTAAGAATTTTCAATAGGTTTATTGTGATCTTATTATATTTAGATTTTTTGTGGAAATTTATTGTCCGTATTTGGACTTGTCTAATATATTACACAATATATTAGACAAGTCCAAATGAGTGTATGTTGTCTTAAAACTTTGTACGATATTAAATTTATCGTTTTTTTCCAATCTATATATATAATAAAATCATAAAAAACAACGTCCGAAAAAAAACCTTCCCTACTACTCTATTTGAAATTTGTAATCTCTATAATACTCTATTATAATCCCTGTTTGTGTAATTAAGTTACATACATGTTACATACTCACAGATTTTTTACTGAGCCTTTGCTAAGTCTTTACATCAGTCAGTTGATGTCTTTACATCGTGCAGGCAACTTCTCTTTAACTGCTTTGGTTTTGGAATTTTTCACAGATACCTACTTGATGTGTATAATAATGTAAGAAAGGAACGTTTTGCAGTAAGAAAATATTTTGCTGTTTTTTGTTTGGTCGATTCAGTTGTGAGTTACAGGGTCGTAAAAATGGAAGTCAACGAAGAGAAAATTCGTTACATTTTACAGTTTGTCTTTAATAAAGCGGTCTCGATACTGTAACTTTGATTTCTTCGATTCCGTTTATGTATGTTGGAGTGATGGAGTGAGTGACCTCGCACAGGTAGACCCGTCATTGAAAATGTCGATAAAAATCACAGAAAAGATCGAAGTTCATTGGTCATATTAGTAGTTGTAGTATCGTCCAAGAGCTAAAAATCGACCACTAATCAGTTTTAAACCATTTGCACGAAGTTGGATTTAAAAAGAAGCTTGATGTTTAGCTACTACAACAGTTAACACAAAAAACATGATGGATCAAACTTTCATCTGCGACTCCTTGGCCAAACGGATCGAAATCCACCTATTTCTCAATCAGCTGGTGACTTTAGAATAGAAATGGGTCACAAACGACAACATTGTGCGAAAACGATCGTGCCCAAAGCGCAGTGAAGCAGCCGAAATGGTATCCAAACCAGGACTAACGACTGGGAACGAAAGAAAATTTATTATGAGTTACTTCCATATGTCTAAAAAAAGGCCTTGATTACTTCCCATTTAATTTGATTGTAATTAAAACAATAGCAGGTTGAATTTTGTACCATCGCCCAAATTGAGAGAGATTATGGATTAATTAGGACCAAAAGAAGTAGATCGTAAAAAAAAATATTGTCTGTATTTCTTTGGTGCCGTTATGAAAGGTGTAGGATAATAAAGTCCTTGTTTTTCTGCTAAAAAAATGTTGGGTAAGTTATTTCATTTTATTTCAATTAAATCCTAAATACTCGCACAATTTAATATTACCTAAATAGTGTACAAACGTAATTTCATCACCATCATTCATACTATGTAATATCTAACTTCTGGACCCCTCTTAGAGAATTAAACCGTAGTCCACCACGCTGACAAATTACGAATTTATGAACTTCGCGTTGGTTCTTCGCTGCCCCTGAGGACTAAATTGGCATTCATCAGTGGAATTTCCAGTGTAATCTGCACACCATCAAAGTGAACTGCACTGCTGTGGTCCTCACGGTACCTCTGGTACCGCTGCAGATAAACCTTTATCATAAGACCGTACCATCATTCAGCAGTTCTCAAGAATAGCAATGAATGCATTACTTCATTAATACATTGCCTTTTGACTAAAGCTCGTTTGGGGGGCGTGGTTAAGCAGACTACATTGATACAAGAAGCATGTCATCTGATATCGCTTAAAAGTAACAACGCATTTATGTATGATAGGGCTTCAGTGCGACTTGTTTTTCTTACATTTAAACTTTAAAAGTTTAAAAACTAGTAACCACTAAGTATGTCGTCGTTTCCTTATTTCATAATTCATGATTTTGGAGGATAAAAACAACTGTAGCTCACATAGGTACATCTTGTTTTGAAGGAGCAGGTTAGGGGAGCATATTAATTTAAAATCTGTCTTTGTTTAGGGTGTTTTACAATGCTAAATTCGACCTGTACTATAACCGGAAAAACAGTTTTAACGTCGTCATTCCGATTGAAGTGACCACTGAAACATTATTCAATTTTATTTATTTAACAACCGAAATAACTGTAGCTGTGGGTAGTATACTAATATTTGTCATGAACTTTTCTTAAAAACAGGATATGGTGCACATCTCCAGGTTTTCTTAATTTTACGTATAAAATCATTAACTTAAAATTATATTGCTGTCAGTAAAAAAAAAATTACCAGTATTATGATGCGATATTACTTTCCAATTGCGGAGTAATAGCAATTTTGTTTTTAGTACCAAATCTAAGTGAGTATAAGTACTAAGACTTCAAAACAATTGCAAACTGTAATGTGTGCTACTTAGTCCTATAATTCCGCCCTTTCTAAAGGTTTACATTCCTTCCTTCCGATTCCTTCGATCCGCTAAAAATTGGAAAAGTTAGTCATTCATACTTATTCATTAAGAATAGAAGATGTCTAGTTTGAGACGCTGTGTGTGTCGATACTTTAGCACATATTTGCATATATTTTTGCGTTAGTTGATGAGATACGCAAGTTGCAGAAATATGCTACTCTGAACCAAGAGCATATATTTCTGCCATTTATTATCGAAACCATGGAGCCATGGGATTTAGATGCTAGGATATTTTTCAAGCATCCGTCCTAGCGGTTGATTCAAGTAAATTAGGGCTAGCACTTAAGTCGGTAAAAGATTTTTGATTTTCGTTTTGATTACGAGAAGCTTGGCTATTCAACGTAGCATTGTTGCCATGATTCTAGAGGCTCTACTAAGTAATCATATTTTTTTTCATGA
>DWKW01001733.1:0-12081 GCA_018250115.1 Doberes anticus | reverse complement strand
TTTTTTGTGTTCCGGTTTGAAGGCTAGAGTTAGGCAGAATACTCATCCACATCCACGTCAGATAAACTAGATAGGCTTAGGTCCTATTTGAGGTTAGATCTGGATGTTCTTGGGTTGCAGCAACCACTTAACATCAGGTGGCGTGCATATCTTAACATCTTTACGTGACTAAGTGTGTATCATAAATAACATTGTATTTTATTGTGTTGCATTCATGACTTTTATCATATAATAAAAGTACCTAAAGTAAAAAAATTACGACGTAAAAATTCGCAGACTAGTGTAATTTACGTACTTACTGTCGTAACAGTTTTTCATTATTATTCTTTTAACAATTTGCATGAAATTTATATGCAAAATTTGAATGGTAAAACGATATTTTCTACGTCTATTGTAGTGTATATTGGTCTGGACTAACCGAAAAACATATTAACTTCTTTCGCTTACTGTCGCTGGGACACTTAGTTAATGTACTTACTGTACTTAATGTCGCTGGGATAAAAGAAATATTTGATTAGAAGTATATAAAAACTTCGATAAATTAAGTAAACGAAATAAGACGTGACAGTATAATAATTTCAAGATCATAAAATTTTAAGGGGTTTCCCGACGCGTGCCGGCCGTGCTCCGTTTTCAGTCTGGAAATATGCCAAATAATATAAGTTCTTAGAATAAAATATAAAATGGGTAGGTACTACTATTCTATTATAATATGAATAACATTATAAAATATATTTATTAATGATGTAACAACTTTGCGAGCACGATGATGATTGCTTAATTTTTAAGTAGATTTTAGTACGATTTCAAGGTGGTAGTATCTTATATAGAAGGCTCGCCTTCGGTTTGTTTGAACCAAAATACTACTGTGTTTTAGTTCGAAGGGCATAGTTAAGCAGAATATTCTAGACAGAATGCGTTCCAACTTATTCATCAGAGGTATCAACGTACGCCCTCACATAGGAATTCGTCCCTACTTGAGATTAGTTGTAGATATCCATGGGCTGCAGTGACCACTAAACAGCAGATGGCCTGTATGCTCGTTCAGGTGGTTCTATTTGGTACCTATTTAAACTTACATGTAGATACTACCTGGACTTGAGCATATTTGGTCGCGATTTTGTAATAGAAACGAATATTACATAGGTACCTAGGTACATAAATTCACGCCTGTCTCCCATTGGGGTATGCAGAGACCAAAGACCGCCATATTATGCTGCGGTTCATACATACTCCTTTCGCTTCTTCAACTGTCATCAATCGTTATACATATTATTATCAAATGAATATTTGTTATTCGTAATCAGGAAAGTTCTATTATATATGTAGAGATATAAAAATAGAATACACCAACACAATAGCGGTCACACTTTTTGACGGATGACGATAAAATCTAATCCAAAAATTGATTATCTAGTAATCTCGGAACCTATTGAAAATGTGTAGAATAGGGACCAATAGGTACTTCCAAAATGGCCGCAACCCATCAAAATTTTAAAATAATTACAAAATAATCAGATAGTAATAATCAGAAAAACTATCATTTTTGTTCCTACTAACATAGGTACTTTAAATAATTCAACGTACCAAAAATAATAAAACATTTAATTTGAAACAAATAAGGAACAAAAAAACCATAAGAGACAATGACGTAAATGCTCGTTAATTTAAAAACTAATTAGTATTTTCCCTTATTTTTGTGTAGCTATTGTTATGAGATTGTATTGTATTTATTTATCATGTATTAATATTCATCTTCGTTTTTTTTAATCGGTCTCAGCTCATAATATGTATAAGAGATTAGCGAACTACAGCTTTTAATTTTTTTTAAGTTTGACCTTTGGGTCAACTCTGACAGTTCCCTCTATGTATTAAATACGTTCAAATAAATGTTCAGAATTATGTTAATAATACCGTACAGTAAATTTTACGACCACGGTATGTCTTGAACGAATCAACCAATTTTAACGCGGCTAGTGGAACTCGGTACAGGTTTTTACCGATATAAGTGATTAGATTTCAACAATTGATAGGTGAAAAAACCTATTTCAGAAAAACACTTTTTCAAAATTTTGGACAAAGATAAGTTTTGAACGAATTCCTACTAAATCTCAATAGAAAGCGAAGTACAGTACGTTCCCAAGTTTCGAATAATTTTCGGACGGATTCGAAACTTGGGTGATGGATATTGGATAATGTTCGATCGTATCGTACGACAAAATTTTAGATACATACATACATAAAAATCTTTCAAAGATATTTTTTTTTAAATCTGACCGAAACCAATATTTCACTCAGAACAATATTTTTGTGTATATAGTTTTAATACTTTTTAATGGTAAGCACTGTGCACAATAAAGTACATGTATTGTATTGTAATATGCAGAATTTCGAAATATTTTCTTAGCGAGAGTCAAAAATTTATAATTCAAAGGGATTGAAATCGCAATGTGATTGTTGTTCAAATAAAACTAGCACTCTTGAGGCTTAGTGTTTAGTTTTAGTCAAACACACTCTTGATACCGGAACAGAGAGGACGTGCAATACTCTGTGTTCCCCTTCATGAGGCACAAGAACAGCTCTGCTTCAAATCCGACATTTTTTTTCTAATGTCACATGCTGTGGTCCCTATCGGCCTTAACAGCTTCACCGAGTTTTTTGTGTAAAACCGGAAGGGTTCACCCAGGCTTAAAGTGAATGGGGGAGGAGAAGGAGTGGGAGACAGAGTCGGGCGTGAAGGCCTCTCGGCCTGAATACGCAACTCCGCCCCGAGAAGAAGAGGACGACGATGGGACGTGCGACCGGCTCAGGTCGACACGGTGTGTAATTTACGCTGATGGTCGGAAGAGAAAGCCGACAGTGTAATGCCGACTCCTTTGGTATAGCACGTGCTACCATCCAAAGGCGACAGTGATCCCGCCAAGTGGCCTAGCTATATGGAGGCTAGGTTATGTTTATTTAAAAAAAATCTACCACCATTTTCTCGTCGTGTTATATTTGAGCTGTATTTACCTAGAGGTCAAGTTCCACATTCGACACGCCTTGAACAAACGCGGCTGACTTTGTTATTGTCTTTCGTTTTAGGGCCCGCGAACTAACATGGAAACACAATGACAGATCAATGATCTCTGTTTATTGTGTCATATGAGTGAGCAAATGCATTGAACCTAATTTGGCAGTGGGGAAATTAATTTTTGGCGTGTTATCCTATTTTCGACTTATTTGGTTGTCCCGTTCGTTCTTCATTATGGGTTCCTTCAAAAAAGGCATTAATAAGCCCTTAAACACTGATAACGTATAGATCTCCCTTGGTGTTGTAAATGTTCGTAGACGATTGTAACCACTTTCCATCAGGTGTATCGCTGGGCCGATTGTGATTTAATACGGTGATAGTTTGAAGCCTAGGTAAGAACATAGGTTACGTATACTTTTTTTTTCAAAATTCAGCCCCTACGTAGATGGATTGGGACTGTAACCGATCGATGTCTTGGCTCTGGCCATGAACTTTGTAGATTATAACGTTATATAATTTTTTTAATCCTAAATAAACGAAGTCTCGGATATTGTCTTGTAAGAAAATGTGTATATGATTGCGAAAGTTTTTGAGCATGGACGTCAGAATGATTGCTACTCAATCACGCAAAAACGATTAAATGGATTTTTATGAAATTTAGTACCGGAATAAAAAGAAATTCAAAAATTCTTTATTATGCCATAGTTACAAATTTCCAACAAATGATTTTTTTGTTGTTTAGAATAGATTGAATCCTGAAATATGACAAGTTATAGCAGTGCAATCATGGCTATACCTCTCTAGTATGCGTCGTTAAACATTTTTGAGGTCAATTACGGATTATTTTTGATTACGGAAGTGAAAATGTCTCGTCTAGTTCTTCATATTGACTTGAGTCAAGAGTAGACATGTACTTTTAGACACATTTCTACATGTAATACGACCTATCCACGACTGTCGCATTGTTATTTACAAAAAAACTTTATTGACATTCGTGAATACTATTCGCTATCATACATCACACACAATAATTACGGGCACACGGACCGAATCAGATAAAAACAACAATTCTTTCTTTAAATCGTCCATTAACGTTACCTCGGCTTTGTTCTTTAAAAATTGATCAAATCGGGTTACCAAAATCTTCACAATACAAAAAAAACTTGCTATAAAATTCACACAACAATCAAATTTACATGTAGTAACTGCGAGTGTAACAAATAATATATAAGAACATAATATCAAATCTCTGAATCTAGCTGTTTAAAAAAAACCAAAATAGCTACTTTTACTGATGGCTTTCGGATGTATAACATTTTGTAACAGCTGTTTAAGAAAGAGATAATCGCTCTCTATATGAGTCGCCAATGAATGTCCGTACTGCTATAAAAGTTGAAAAATAACTTACCATTTTACTGATGGTGGTAATCTTATGATAAAGGTTCGCCTGCGCTACACCTATTTCGGCCGTAAAGCAGCAGTATCATTATTGCTGTGTTTCGGTTTGAAGGGTGTGTAGGTAGAAAACATTGCTCAGGAGGCATTCCAATTTTGTCTTTAGGAATAGCAACGCATTCGCAGACAACCTTAGATAGGACTTCGGTTCTACATATTTTGAGGTTTGATGTGCACGTCGTTGCCGTTGACCACTTAACGTCAGGTGGCCTGCATGCTCATAAAAACAGGTCTTCGGTTCCATTTGAGGTTGGATGTGAATTTCCAACGGATGGATATGTGACGAATGGACTTTGTTATGGTGGTAGAGTCTTATGTCGAAGGCTCGCCCGAGGCGGCACCACCGCTGCACCTAGTACTGCCGTAAAACAGGGGTTCTTATTGAAGGGTGTAGTTAAGTGGAAGACACTGGACAGGAAGCATTTGAACTTAGTCCTCAGTAGTAGCAACGCGTCCACATACTACCTCAGATAAGACTTCTGTCCTAGTTGAGGTTTGATGTGGATGTCCATGGGCTACAGTGACTACTTAACATCAGGTGACCTGCATGCTCGTTTGTTATTCTGTTAAAATAATAAAATGGATTCACCCCTTAAGATCAGGTGTCCTGCATGCTCCATTGCTATTCTAATAATTTAAAAAAAAATAACAATAATAACTAGTTTTTATACATTAGTAGTGATGACCACTTTGCGACCACTTTGGTTTCCTAATTTCAGTGTATACATTAAAAACTTAATAACTTTGATAAAAAAATTTAAAATAAATACTTTAATTACCTACTTTAAGTTCTAGCCTTTTATTCTGAAACTTGCTAAAAAGTTTAAATGTACCTTTTGCAGTGATTTTTGAACTTAAACCTATTATGGACAAGGGAGCCACTCTTTTGAAATTTGTGTATATGTAAGAAAAACATAATTTAAAAAAAAAAATATGATACGCACGCGTAGCCGCAGTAATTATGCTAGTAAAATTATAAACTGGAGAAAATTGTTAGACACGGAAAAATTTACGATAAAATGTTCCTCTTTAAAATACATTTTTGTCATTGAAGCGTCAACGTGTTATTAAATATGTCAGCGATTTTGAACAATTTTAATGGTGCAGAAATATACGAGTACATTAAGATAACTTCTCTTAGACTGTACTGTCACTGAGCTTAAAATGTTACTAAAACATCATAGTCGTTCGCAGATGCTTACATATTCGTAAATTTCATAGTATATATTTTTCTCTAACATGTATGTACAGTATGTGCTTTAATTAGTTTCATGTACAACTTTGTTGCCCTAGATACTCTCTGAATTCGAACGTTGCTTATTTCTGATGATAATTGCATGATTATATCTGTAGAACTGTAGGAGTTTCCTGCTTTTGGATTATCCTCATTGGGCGCACCCTGGACACCGCTGAATAGCTTACTAACTTGTCAACGAGCGGTGGAACAATTGAGCGTTGGCGAATATCTAGTGCGAAGCCAGCAGTGAGATATTAAAAGTGTTTCAACCTGCCAGCCTTACAGCAATGGTACAGTACCGACTTTCATTGAAACTGTGACCTGCTTGTATTTGGGAAGACCAAATGCAAGCAGGTCACAGATGCACAGGAGTAGAAACGCTTATTTACTCAAAGAAGAATTCTGTTCTACTTGAGGTTGGTTGCAACAACCAACGTTTATGGATGACCTCGTTATATAATTCTGTTCTATTTGAAGTTTGATATTGCAGATTTGTTTTTTACATAAAAAGGCTAGCGGTAGGTATAATTTAAGCCACAAATTGAGTTGCTTATAGGAAACCTTAAATCACACATAAACCTTCGGCTGAATTTCATACTCTACAGAAATTTCCCTATACGTTTATCAAGTCTATTTCAAGCCATGGTACATTCACGCACTTTTAATTTATTAATATTAAATTTAGATCATAGGTACATAAACTCTATTTTTAATTAGCAGAAACGATTATATAATCTCTGTAGAATTATGGCCTTCGTTTTATAAATAAAGCTCATTTGTCGGAAATGCCTTCACTGGGAAGTAAGATATAAATATACATGATGAAACGTTTGCCTTGGGGCTTGTAGGGCAATTCTGTAATTTTCTTGCTTTAAATTTTGCTAATAAGTATTATAAAAACTAACGTATCTGAAGATGGATCTATTTTTGTTGCTCAATCACACAAAAACTGTATGGATTATCATTTAACAGGGTACGGGTATAGCTTTAATCCCGGAAAAAACCTAGGCTAGGTTGAAAAACAATTAATCAAGAACTCTAGAAACACAGATTGACCTCCTTGCATTATGAGCCGTCATACATTTGAGAGGTCAACCAAAAGCTTTTTTTTAAATAACTAACTTATAAAATTATGTAATTTAAATATATTTTTTGTTTGTTTATTTGTATACATGTGTCTTATATATTACGTAAAAATACTTAATAATTGAAATAACTGGAACGAATTATTGCCAAATCTGCATAACAAAGTAATTTATAGGCGTTATGAGGTTATTGAAGTTGGTTTCAATAACCAACATTCATGGATGACCTCGGAATTGCTCAGAATTCCATTCCATATAGGTTTTGTGTTGAAAAGGAATAAATAAAACATGTTTGTAGTACTCGTGTTTCTTAAATTATACGTACTTACAATGGTAACAATTTGTGAGTTGCTTACAAGCCGAGTGTGTGATTTCGTACAAAAAACGACACTTTAGGTCCTAAGACGATAGAAAACGAGTAAAATTTAAACTGGACGTTAAAAAATAGCTGTTAGATAAATATTTAGTTTAGGATTTGGCGTCAGTGTATCAATTTAAGTTTCTAGTAAATGGCCATAGTTTAAAAAAAAAAAAATAACGGAAACAATAGTTTCAATCGGATCAATATCGTCTGTCACACCATTGACGTAAAAAAGTAGTTGCAACGCAATTTTGTATATAGGTCTATATTAAAGCCATCCACCGTTTGAAATGTTTTAACACAAACACAATTAAAACACCGAGATTCAATAACTTATTTATAATACTCTACGCCACAAAAATAGGCATTGCATAAATGATTTTCCAGTTAGCGCTGATTTATTACAACTGAAAACGATTCCGGCTATCTCATACTGAAAAGCAGTATTGCAATGACTATAATTACGTATGTGCTTCAAAACAACTGGGCGGTATGACGCCAGAAGCCCCCGCCGACGTCGTCCGGCGCTGGGCGGGCGGCGACGGCCCCAGTCTCCTTGTTGATATTGACGGGAAAACTCGTTCCCTAGTGTACATATAACAGTTTCGTGACACTTATCAAAATGCCTGTAAGAATACACATTCATAATATTCACAACTCATTATCCTGCTTATCTGTGCAATTTACATTTACTAGGCGCTCCTGTTCTAACACTCTACGTAAACAATAACGTTTCAGAATCTGGTTAGTACGTTGATGCTGTAATTTAATTATTCTGGCTTCCGTAATACTTGTCACCTCTAATTGTCTCAATTCAATTAATTCGCTGCATTGCATATTAATCTTAATTACCGTTGCACGCCGTGATGCCATGAATGGCAGACAAATGAAGCGCAGGCGCAGCTGCGCGCTGCCGTCAACGACGATTGCAGACATCCCTTTAATATCTAAAGCATTCCAGATGCAATATATCGAGATAGCGGCCATGTGTTTGGGTTAGCGCAAGTGTTATTTTCGGAGATGATGCTGGAATCCGTTCGCCTTACAATCAAACGACTTGGCACTGGAACGTGTGTTTTATGGCGGATGTTCAAAAACTCGTTTTTATTTATGTGCTCTGACTGAAATGTTGTGTTGACAGGCCCGGAACAAGGAACAGGAGCAGGAGGTCCTTACCTGGATCCAAGCTGTTACCGGGGAACCTCTGCCCGGCGGTGACTACGAGGACATCCTCAAGAATGGCATCGTATTGTGCAAACTCATCAACAAACTGTCGCCCGGTTCCGTTAAGAAGATCCAGGAGAAGGGAACCAATTTCCAGCTTATGGAGAATATACAAAGGTATTTCATCGTTATCGCCGACCCTTATTGTCCCATTATTGGGCACGGGTCTTCTCTCAGAGATTAGAGGGTCAAGGCATAGTCCACCACGCTGGCCAAGTGCGAAATCGCGGTTGGAAATATTAGTATGCCGCGATTCGAATGCCGACCCACCGGTGCGGTAAATCGCGATTCTTAACTACTAGGCTATCACTCACATGCAATGATCATGATATCTTTGTTTATTAATATTCAATTTGTCATGTAAAATGATTTGCCTTGTTTAGGTTCCAGGCTGCAATAAAGAAATATGGAGTACCAGAAGAGGAAATTTTCCAGACAGCCGATCTTTTCGAGAGGCGTAACATTCCTCAAGTTACTCTATGTTTATATGCGCTGGGCAGAATCGTAAGTTTTTATATAATACAACGTAGATATTTTTTAAGTACTACAAAACATTAACGTAAACAAAATTGTTTTTGCTAGACCCAAAAGCATCCCGAATGGACTGGACCTCAGCTTGGACCCAAGATGGCGGATAAGAATGAGCGTACATTCACTGAGGAACAACTGCGTGCCCATAACGCCGAGCTAAATCTTCAGATGGGCTTCAACAAGGGTGCCTCTCAGTCTGGCCACGGTGGCTTTGGCAACACTCGTCACATGTAATCCTTGAAGGAACGTAAGCTTTATCGAATTGCCAAGTGCTTGACCAACGAATGATTCGGAGAAACAGTATTTTTAGATATCCTTAAGTATTGACATCTATATGTATGTCATCGGATCTGATAGTGCGAACATTTTAATTTTTTTTATTTTCCTACACGGCTTATCTAATAATTTGATTGATTGGTTCTTGTTAGAATTTTGCCTGTCGCTCGCTCTTTACGATTTTATGAGGAACATTGATTTAAGTATAATGTTAAATTAACCTATAGTGCAAAAGTCTTTAACATAAACCTAACTATTTTAGCTAAGATTTTTTACTATGTTTTATTGTATTTTGTACATATTTTTCTTAATTAATAAATAATATTTTGATATTGATTGATATGTTTCACTTTATTATTAAAAACGTTAAATGAAACCAAAATTTTATTAGAGTTCTAGACTACCGCCCACGACTCTGTCGCATAAGTGATAAAAAACCAATTCAATGGACCTCCAGCGTATATTACGGTCCATGCTACATTGAGGCCAAGATTGATTGTACTTTAATGATCCTGTTTAAAGTCCTATTCAAATCTTTGAAACATATTTTGTGTCATTGGTGAACAAAAACGCTAAGACTATAATTTTTTGCGTGAATGGGGAACTACCATCTATTCATCATTTCTTACAAACTTTCACATTTATACCATGTAGTATAGGAATTTGAAGTACATTCAATATTTTATAATGGCGTAAAAATTATAGTGTAGAAATTTAACATATTCATGCGAGATACGGGAGTTAGTTATAGGAAGAATAAGACCATAAGATCGTAGCGTCTACTTATAGGGTCAGTTCCTTTCATTCAATTCAGTCTTCAAACTTTTCAACTCTTTTTAATGCGTGACGGGATACACGCATCTACATTGTCGTTCTTTCGCTAAAAGCTTGTAAAGAAGGTATGTTCAAAGCCGTAAAGTTCACTGCATATAATTAGAGCCACAGTCCGGGTAATGTGTGCCAAAATGTGAGGTAACGATTGTTGAAATATTTTATGATGTAATTTACTCACACGTTTAATTTATAATGACATTTTATTTTTGTTGGATTTGTAATGTGTGGTCTTTAACGTGCTCAGCCGAAAATGACTTTTATTAACTAAAAAAAAATGATTTAGAATATTACGGGTAGTTTTCTTTAATACATTTTTCTATAAGGTACCATGAAGGTAATGTAACTGTATCTACTTAGGATAGTTTAAATTTAAACGTTATAATAATATGATGGCGATGACCACCAAAACCATAATATAATTTATAAATAATATTTAATAGATATGCTTCCTACATATCAATATTACAATTATTCGTCTGGCATCATCCATTGGCGTCAGGGTTTTACCTGCTTTATACAAAGAAGTCGAGAGAAAATCGTTAAGTAACATACATGTCTTTTCTCACTCTTAACAAGCTTTCGCATTAATGTTGAGAAATGTTTATGATAAAATGGAATAAGGACTAATAACGTTTAATTAGGTTGGCGAATGAACGTCCTGACAACAAAACGTGACGGAATTAAAGTTAAAAATAATCCATTATGGAGCGTAAATTTCGTCATCCTCAACACGAAAGCATTTGACCTAATTAACAGATTGGATTTCAGTGGTAGTGCCAAGAGAGATTTGTGATGCTCTAAGCACGGCGTTTATTATATTTATTATATCCGCTATGATATAAATGCAAATTATAAGAGTTACAGCAGTGATAACTCTGATTTAAATGCGTGTGAAGCCGTCTAACAGCACTTGTCAAGGGTGCGGAATTACGGCATTACCCTTTCTCATTGCTGAGCGAAGGATGCCCAGTAATGGGAAAGTGTGATGATGATGATGGTTAAAATAAATATTGGCTCGACGGGCTCCAGTGCTCGTCCCGTGCACATTGCTACACTTTTCTCTGGGATTTTCATAGGATTCTAAAAGTGTTTTAAAAGTTAGAACTAGCTCGTTTGTTACACGTGGCAATAATATGGAAAACGCTAATGATGATTTTGCGTGCATTAGTGTGTCATTCTTATAACGGTAACCTTTCACATAATTTCTAATGCGATACATTATTGCACAGTGGTTACTAAGACATGAATGCCATAATAAAATATAATATAACGTTTCAAAATGTTCATTGTTAAGAAAGTAGTTTTAATGTATGTAGTTTCAATTGACAAATTCTCCGAATGTTATTTTTAATTATAGCAATTTTTTTCCATGTAGGTACGCCATATGCATTGATCCCTTTTTTTGAAGATCAAAAAGCATTTAAATGGTAATCGTGTCGGAAATGAATTATGTTGCATATAAACGCTCACCGCCTCGCTCACCACCGATAGACATTTGAAACACTAAACGAGAATAAATTATGATTTAATTATAATTATTTAATGATTTGTCGGAAACGTTTAAAGTCTTTCTATACGAGTATATCTGCTTTGAATACCCTCTCAAGCTTGGGTATGGTTGACTGACTCTCTGACTCTGATACTGTAAGGGTGATGGTGTGTTCCATTGGAGATACCACAGCATGGGATGGGATGAGTCTCTGCATGGGATGAGTGGCCATCTGAATTATGTAAGAATGCCACATGGCCCCGATCTCTCTCCTAAAGAGGTCGCGGGTATCTTTAAGTAGATCTTCCCAGAAAATTGGGGACTCCACAAATCTACATTCCCACCAGTCTCTACTGAAGCAGCAATGGGACAGAGCTATACTTAGCAATGGTATATATTACTAGTGATATATGAGTGTGATTTGAAATCATCGTAAGTAAAACATGACTGATTCATTATCAGCCCACACCGACGAGAGCATTCCATACTTATTATTCGCAGATACATAAGATGATGCTGAGCGGAATGTTTGTTAGTATGATTTAAACATGTATATTTTATACACAAGATGTGTCT